>CABHPP010148295.1:930-49733 GCA_902168425.1 Peromyscus attwateri | reverse complement strand
CACAGAGATCCGCCTACCTCTGCCTCCCGAGTGCTGGGATTAAAGGCGTGCGCCACCAACGCCCGGCTAAAGACAGGCTGGCTTCGAACTTAGACAGCAAACTCATAGTTTGCCTCTGCCTCCCAAACGTGCTGTGATCAAAGGCGTGCTTCACCGCGCCCGGCCTCTTTTTTTTTTTTTTGGTTTTTCGAGACAGGGTGTCTCTGTGTAGCTTTGGTGCCTGTCCTGGAGCTCTCTCTGTAGACCAGGCTGGCCTCGAACTCACAGAGATCCGCCTGGCTCTGCCTCCCGAGTGCTGGGATTAAAGGCGTGCGCCACCAACGCCCAATAGCTTACTTTTATATTGTCTTTTGGCCTTGGTGATCTTCACTGTTGTGTTTGTTTTCTTTGTAATCTTCTTCCATTATTGTGTTTATTTTGGCTTTCATGCAAACTTTTTTTGTTTGTTTGTTTTGGTTTTTGTTTTTGTTTTCAAGACAGGGTTTCTCTCTGTAACAGCCATGGCCATCCTGGAACTCTCTTTGTACATCAGGCTGGCCTCAAACACACAGAGACCCACCTGCCTCTGCCTCCCGGTGCTGATATTAAAGGTGTGGCCACTGCTTGGCTTTTTTTTTTTAATGGTGCTAGAGATTAAATCCAAGGCTTCATGAATACTGGTAAGTGCTCTACCACTGAGTTTCATCCCTAGTCATTAAATTTCTGTGGATAGTCTGCCTCTGAGACAGGTCTCTTCTGTGACCAGGGAGCTGGCCTCAAATTCATTATGTAGTCAGGCTGGCCTTGAATTACAGTGAACCTTCTCTTTCAGCCTTCTGAGTGTCTGCATTATAGATATGTACCATCTCACTCAGATTTCTTCTTTCAAAAAACCTGTGTGTGTGTGTGTGTGTGTGTGTGTGTGTGTGTGTGTATGTGTGTGTGTGCCTGTGTGTTGCCCTGTGGGTGCATGTAGAACCATAAGTTGACATGGATGTCTTTCCTCAGTTGCTTCTTCACATTATTATTATTATTATTATTATTATTATTATTATTATTATTATTATTATTATTTGAAAGCTCCTGAAGTTGTCATCATTTTGGGTAGATCAGTGAGCTCCTGGCATCTGTCTGACTCGGCATTCTTCTAGAAGTGGAGTCACAGAGGCACAGCTGCCTGGAGAGATGGCTTAGTGGTTAAGGCCACTGGCTGCTTTTTCAGAAGAACTGAGTTTGGTTCCCAGCACCCTCATGGCAGCTCACAACTATCTGTAATTCCAGTTCCTGTGGAATCTTTACCTTCTCCTGGCTTCTGTGGGTACTGCATGCAAGTGGTATACACACACACACACACACACACACACACACACACACACGTAAAATAAAATGAAAAAAATCAGAATTCCTATATATTTTAAATATATCTTTAATTCCGGCACTCAGGAGGCAGAGGCAAGATGATCTGAATTGAAGGCTAGCCAGGGCTACATTGTGAAACCCTGTCTCTAAAAAAAATAAAAGAATGCATTTCTTCAAATTTTGCATCAGGGTTTGTGCACTTTTTATGTTGCCCTATGATCTCTTACAGGTGAGAATATTTAGTATTTTTTTTAGGATCCACTTAGCAGAAAAATTTGAGAGGCCTTGGATGCATCTTTTTAGAATATTTATTCTCTTGGGTGTCTTTTGGGGGGGAGTTGGGGTGCTAGATGTTGAACTCAGGGCAAGTACTCACTAAGCTGTATCTTCAGTCTTTCATTTTATTCTTATCTATTTTACATGGCATATCAAGATACTGGAGTTCTATAATTGAACCTAGATACAGAATGCTTAGTCCCTTCTAGAAGCTGCCTCATAGCCAAAAAAGCCACTTTGGCCAGAGACTGAAGAAGCACTTCACCTTAGACTACTGAGTAGGGAAAGCTGGTCTCCTCAGCCTCTGGGTTTCTGACCCTCTTCAGGGAGTTTGCATTTTGCTTTTCCTATGGCTGCCTTCTGTTTGTTCTCTGAAATTTGAAGTATCAAGTGTGAAGTGTTCTAGGCAGAGAATCAAGGAAAGGCCTCAGGAATAAATTGGATTGAGAATCAGTAACAAAGAGACCTTTGTGGCTGGAGTATAGTGAGACAGTTACACATCAGAGGACAAACTAGTCTGGAATAAGATAGGCAAGGTGTTCTAGTTTGCTTTTCTGTTGCTGTGATAAAATACCATGACCAAACACAACCAAAAGGGCAGAAAAGGGTTTATTTGGCTTACACTTCCGAGTCACAGTTCATCACTGAGGGAAGTCAGGTAGGCGCTTGATGGAGGAATGCTGGCTTTCTCCCAGGCTTGTGTTTGCCTACTTTTCTTATACAGCCCAGGTGCACCTGCCTAGGGATGGGCTCACTTACATTAGTTAGTAATCAAGAAAATATTCCAGCCAGGTGGTGGTGGTGCAGCCTTTAATCCCAGCACTTAGGAGGCAGAGACAGGCGAATCTCTGTGAGTTTGAAGCCAGCCTGGTCTACAGAGCGAGTTCCAGGACAGCCAGTGCTACACAGAGAAACCCTGTCTTGAAAAACCAAAAAAGAAATAAATAAAATAAAACAAAAGAAAAAGAAAATGTCCTGCAGACATGTCCACAGGCCAGTCTAATGGAGGCAGTTCCTCAATTGAGGTTCTCTCTTCCTAGGTGTATCAAGTTGGCAACTAAGATTAGCCGTCACACAGGAGCTAGAATCCTGAGTTAATTAAATTTACCCTCCGCCCCTGTGTGTCTGTGTGTGTGTGTGTGTGTGTATGTGTATGTGTGTATGTGATATCTGTGTATTGGGTGTCTTCCTCTACTGTTCTCTACCTTAAATTTTGAAGGTCTCTCACTGTATCCTGGAGGTCCTCATGGCTAGATTGGCTGGCTGGCAAGCTCCCAGGATTCACCTGTTACCCCCTCTAACACAAGTTGCAGGCATGCTCCTCTGTGTCCAGCTTTTTACACAAGTGCTGGGAATCCAAACTCAGGTCCTCATGCTTTCACAGCCGTTCCTTTACCCACCAAGCCACCTTCCCAGCCCTGTTTTCTAGGATTTTAATACAAATAGAATCATGTAGTATATTGCATATTCTTTCTCCCAGTTTAACTTTTTCTCTGTTTAATTATTTTGAGATTCATATTTTTCTGGTTCTAGATGAAAGTGGCATGTTTTTAGTAACAAAAGGAGTTATCAGTTGGACCTGGCATTGTGATGCACACTTTTAATCTCAACACTCCAGGAGGTAGGCAGACCTATGAGTTCAAGGCCAACCTGACATATTTAGTGAGTTCCAGGCCAGTCGGCTACATAGAGAGAACTTGTCTCAAAACAAACAAACAACTGCAGAAAAATTGACTGGGAAGAGCCTTGGAGGGAAATCAGGCAAGTGTTAATGTCCCTCTGTGACATTTCATTCCGTTAGTTTCAGCATTGTGTCCTCTATTGAGGTAAGTAGTAGCATTCCCTCCCTCCCTCCCTCCCTTCCTCCTTCCCTCCCTCCCTCCCTCCCTCCCTTTTCTTTCTTGTTTCACTGTGTACCCATGGCTGTCCTGGAACTCATTCTGTGCACAAGGCTGTCCTCACAGGGATCGACTTACCTCTGCTTCCTGAGCCAGCGCTGGAATTAAAGGCGTGCGCCAACACCCGGCTAGCAGTAGTAGCATTTCTTTTTCTTTTTCTTTTTTTTTTTTTGTTTGTTTGTCTGTTTTTTTTTTTTTTGACTTTATTTATTTTTTTAAATTACACTCATGATATTCATTAATTACACTTATGATATTAATCACATTTGTGGTATTCATAGATTACATTCACAGTATTCATTCAATTATATATATATAATATATATATATTAATTTTAAATGCTGAATGTCATTTATTTAAGGGGGGAGGAGGTCTTAAATACAGGCTTACAGCACAATGGGAGGACCCCGGAGGGCAGAAGTTCGCTAGCATTTCTTAAATTACATATTCAAGCCAGATCTTTCTTGATTGTTGAGTAGTTAACCTATTATATGGATGTACTTCAGTTTGTCTATACACTTGGTTATCCCATCCCCAAAGGGAATGTTTTTCAAAAGACAGATTTTCTGTAGCCCAGGCAGGCCTCTAAGTGACTGTGTAGTTAAGGTTGGCCTTGAACTCCTGATCTCTTGATCCTTCTGCCTAAACTTCTCTAGTGCTACGATTATAGCACTGTGCCACCACACCTGGCTCCCCACCCCGCCGCCCCTGAAATAAAGCTGCTGTAAATATCTGTGTGCGCCGGGCGGTGGTGGCGCACGCCTTTAATCCCAGCACTCGGGAGGCAGAAGCAGGCGGATCTCTGTGAGTTCGAGGCCAGCCTGGTCTACCAAGTGAGCTCCAGGAAAGGCGCAAAGCTACACAGAGAAACCCTGTCTCGAAAAACCAAAAAAAAAAAAAATATCTGTGTGCAAGCTTCTGTGTGAACTTGGGTTTTCATCTAGCTTAGATAATGGATTCTGAGCCAGAGATGTAGCTCAGTACTTGCATAGCAATCCTGTAGTCCTGGGTTGGTTCCCTAGCACCAGCACCAGCACCCCGCCCCCCCCCCCCACACACACACAGTGGATTGATCTGTTACTGCTACTAACTATCCAAGTCATGGGGAAAACTGGAATAGAATAAAACTGAGACTAGAACCTGGTAGTGTTTTGTTAGAAACCATATTTTATTTTTTTTAAAAACAATTTATTTATCTTTATTTTATGTGCATTAGTGTATGCATGTATGTCTGTGTGAGGGTGTTAGATCTTAGAGTTACAGACAGTTGTTAGCTGCCATGTGGGTGCTGGGAATTGAACCCGGGTCCTCTGGTAGAGTAGTTGGTGCTCTTAACCACTGAGCCATCACTCCAGCCCCTAGAAACCATATTTTAATCATTAAACATTAGTTGCATGTACTGGCAGGATTCACTGAGATGGTGCCAAATGTGTACACCTTATACTGGCCATGCCCACTTTTCCTCATCTTCCTTCTCCTCTTGTCTCCTTTTGAGACAAGGTCTTGCTATGTGGCCTAGGTTGGCTTTAACTCACTATGTAGTTCAAATTGACCTTGAACTCACTCTGAAGTCCATGCTGGCCTTGAACTTGAGATCTTTCCCTCTTAGCTTTCCAGGTACCAAATTCATCCTTCTATCCACTTTCTTTCTCTTGGCCTCAATTTTTGAAACTAAAATATAATTACATGATTTCATCCCTTCCCTTTCCTCCTTCAACCCTTCCTACACACCCCGCCTTGGTCTCTTTGCAAATTCATGGCCTCTGTTTCTTCGTTATTATATGTGTGTGTATTAATGTATGCATATATGAATGCATATTCCCAAGTATATAAATATAACCTGCTCAGTCTGTATAATGTTACTTGTATGTGAATGTTTTTAGGGCTGACATTTGGTATTTGATAACCAGTTGGTGTGTTCTTCTCCAAGGAAAACTGTATTTTTACTCAGCATTAGTTCTTTGTCTAGGATGGAAATTTTCCTGTTTCCTGTGTGCATGTCTTCTGGTATCATCCTAGCTCAGGTCTCGATTAGGCAGCCGTATTGATAAGACTTCATAGGTATAGCTTTTCTGAGATTTCTAGGAGATGAAATCTCACAGCAAGCTTCTTGTTCTTCTAGCTCTTATAATAATCTTTCTGCTCCCTCTTCCTCTATGATTTCTGAGCTTTAGGTATAAGAATAGTGTTTTAGATGTATTAGTTAGAGTTGGGCACCACACATTCATTTATTCTCTGCATTTTTATTGGTTGTGGTTTTCTGTAATGATCTCCATCTGTTACAGGGAGACATTTCTTTGAGGGCTGAGATTTATACTTATCTGTGGGTATAAGAATAAATATTTAGACTGCAGTTAAGATTTTTGCTGGTTTGTAAAGTGACTATTGTAGGCTCTCTCTAAGATCCATGACCTTATGCACACTGGGTAGTTGGCTAGGTTTCTAGTACAGTTGGAATGGACAGTTCCCGCTCTTGTACCTTAGGGATATAATGCCATGCTGATCTTTGTTTTAGTTCAAAGATATGATAGGTGGATCGGACTATTGTTGGGTAGGACTATTGGTTGCTTCTCTCCACTGGAGGCTTGCATGGTGCCTTCAGGTGTCATAGAAGGTAGTCCCCATGGAGGAGGGACTAAGCTAGGATCCTCCAGGCCTGTGTCTGAAGTCCATGGTGTCTTCAGCAATAGGGACTTGATTTCAGCCTCTGGGAGGCAGCCAAGAGGAACAGCAATAGCGTATGTTTTGGTAGTCTCTTGGATTATCCTGACCAACAACTCAATAGGGAACTTCTCATGCCTCTTGTTGGGGATTGTGTTAATAGTCTATGACTCTTGTGGGGAGTATTGCCAGCCTAGATTGGAAAATTTCATTTCAACTTAAATCTGTCGTACCTCTTACCTCTAGACTTCCTTTAAGACGAAGCATTACTGGCTGGGCTGGGTGGCATATGCCTTTAATTCCAGTACTCGGGAGACTGAGGCAGGTGGATCTCTGTGAGTTCAAGGCCAGCCAGGGCTACAAAGCAGAAGCCAGGACTGTTACACAGAGAAACACTGTCTCGAAAAACCGCACACACACAGACACAAAAGATGAAGCATTACCATTGAGAATAAGGTTATTCTCTGCCATATATCTATTTGGCTCCTGCCTAGTCTACAGATCACTATAGACTTTGTCAAATATAATAGTTGATATTAAGTTCTTGTTAGACAGATACCTAATATTTAGAGTCTGTGAGGATTCAAAGTTGCTTAAAAACCCAAGGGACTATCAATGCCTAAAGTGTTGACAGATCTGAAAGGGAACAGAGGCCATCAGGAAAGCAATATGGTTTAACAACAGCAGAGAAAAGGGAACATTTTTTAGTCATTCAGTAATATTTGTGGAGCCTCTGTTCTTTACTACCCATTAACATGGGCTTTGGGAATATAGAAGACAAAAATACGCTTTTCCCCATGGGATTCTCATTCTAGTAAAGTAGACATAATAAACACATAAATAATATGTCTGGTTTTTTAATTATTTGTTTTTTGAGACGTGTAGCTCTGGCTGGCTTGGTACTTACTGTATAGCCCAGGCTGGCTTCAACTCATGGCAATGCTCTTGTCTCGGCCTCCAAAGTGCTGAGATTATAGTGTGCATCACCATACCTGGTTTATAAATGGTATGTCAAAAGATTTTAAGTGCTATAAAGAAACAGAGACTAGATAAAGTCTGAGTGAAATATGAGTGTGAGATCTGAACAGTTAGAGGTTTGCTAGGACATTGCCCTGTGGAAAGAACATTCTAGTCAGATGGCAAGAGACACTGGAGAGTTTCTGCAGAGCAGCAACAAGGTCTGACTTCAGTTTTAAAAGATCCTCTGGCTTATAAGTAGAGAAATTGCTCCAAGGAAGGACCAAAGCAGAGGGACCAGTTACAAAGATGTCACAAAAATCCAGGCAGAGATGATGGTGGTGTGGTAGAAGTGATAAAAATAGTTAGATTTTAGGGGGGGGGGGGGTGGGGGTTTTTTTTTTTTTTTGGCTTTTTGAGACAGGGTTTCTCTGTGTAGCTTTGCATCTTTCCTAGAACTCATTCTGTAGCCCAGGTTGGCCTCGAACTCACAGAGATCCACCTGGCTCTGCCTCCCAAGTGCTGGGATTAAAGGCATGCGCCACCACCACCCGGTAGTATGTTTTTAAGATAGAGCAAATGATGTTTTCAAGATTTGTTAATCTGTATTTATTTTATATGTATTATATCTCTGCACCATGTGCATGCCTGGTGCCCTAGGAGGCCAGAAGAGGACATCAGATCCCCCAGCACCAGAGCCAGACTACTGTGAGCAGCAGCTACATGGATGCTGGGATTCAGACACAGGATTAAGAGCAGCCAGGGCTCTTAATCTCTGAACCCTGTTCCCCCTCCAATGATTGTAGATTTTGTGCAAGAAGTTAAGATGAATTCCAAAATTTTGAAAAACCACTGGAAGATTGCATGTGTGGTCTTTGGAAAGTTTGTGGTGGGGTGGGGGCAGAAACAGATGAGGGCACAAAGGAGTTTAGTTGTATAAAAATTCAATTTTAAGGCTTGTACCTCTGAGTTGAGATGTCTGGGAAGCAGTTAGATGGTTGAAGTTGAGGGGTCTCTAGAGTAGAGATTAAAGTGTGAGTTATAGCTGGGTTTAAATTGCAAGTCAAGATGAGTTCATTGAAGAATAAGAGAAACAGTGTGAAAAACCAAGCTTTGGCACATCAATGTTTAGAGGAGGCTAGAGAAAAAACAACAGGAAGAAATGACTACTAAGGTAAAGGGATCCAGAGGAAAAGTGTTGGGGAAGCCAGATAACAAAGCATTTCAAAGAAGAGAGTCTGTAGCCAGCATCAAATACCCTAGAGCTGGAGTTACACACAGTTATAAGCCACTGTGTGAGTGCTAGGAATTGAACCGCAGTCCTCTGGAAGAGCAGCCTGTTCTCTTAACCACCAAGTCATCTCTCCAGCTCCCCTTCTCTCCTTTTAAAGTTAGGGTCTCACTTGGTAGCCTTGCCAGCCTAGAACTCACTATGCAGCTAGCCTAAGCTGGCCTTGAACAGTCCTCTCGCTTTGATTTTCCAAGTGCTGAGGTTATCCTTAATGCCTTGATAGACAGTTTCAGGGCAGTGATAGGTGGATAGGAATTGGAGACCCTCTGAACAACTCTGTGTCTGTGTCTCTGTGTGTTATTCAGGATTGAATCTAAGGGCATCTTTGATGCTAGGCAAGAGCTCTACCACTGAGCTACATCTCTAGCATTTTTCTTACTTAAAAAAAGTAACTGATTTTTCTTTTTTTTATCCCTGCGGCAGGATCTCACTAAGTTACCCAGGCCGTCCTTGAACTTTGAAAACTCCTGCCTTAGCTTCCTTAAATAACTAGGATTACAGGCCTATGCTACAAGTGCCAAGTAAGAGTAGATAGCTGGGAACTTTTGCTAGATAAAGGCACAAATAAACAAGTCAATAGTGAAGGGAGAGTTATGATCAACAGATTTTTTTTTCTGGTTTGATGTTTTATTTACTTATATTATTATTAGTGCTTAAATTGGCCTGAAACTCCCTGCCTCTGTAGTGCTAGGGAAGTGTATGGGCCACCATTCCCAACAAGGAAGGGCAGTTTGATTTTGTTTTTATCTTTCTCAGTTAGTTAAGTTGTATCCTTTAGCGTTGTGACAATAAAAATGATCAGGGAGGGAGAGAAACTGATGATGCAGGAAAGACTGGGACAGTCTGTGCTGCCTTGATCCAGGCTGTGGCTGTGGCCTTGAATTACCTTCACTGTAGAATGCAGATGCTGAATAGTAGACAGGAACATGCCTCAGGGCAAGACAATCATGTTCTAAACTCTGTGATCTTGGGCAAGTCCTTGATGAACCTTTTAGTTCCGGACCACAAAATGAAAACTCTGGAACCCAAACTCCAGGTCTTTTATTCTGTTCTTGTGTACGTAGATAGGGAAGGATGGGCATTGTTTTAGGAAGAAAAGTACAAAAAAAAGGCGATGTCGTTGACTCTGGGGAAGCAGTCAGGCCCTGTGACCAAATGGAAGGTGTCATCCACTTCCTTATTGCATTTCAGCCAGGTGAGTTTCAGCATATTGGTGGCTCTGAGATGGTCAGTAGCATTCCTTAAACTATAGTATCTATTTTTGTTTGTTTGTAGTAGGATCTCTGTGTAGCTCTGGCTGGTCTGGAACTATCTATGAAGATCAGGCTGGCCTTGAACCTAGAGTGCCTCAGGAGTGCTAGAGTTAAAGGAATGCATAACTACTGCCAGCTAAATTACAGTTTCAACCAGGTCTCTCCTGAGTTTATTGGTTACCCTTCTTCCCACGCACTAGGAAGCTATACCACTTTTTCTTGGGAATGCTTGACTGTTTATTGTTGGACTGATTTTTCAGAATAGCATTAGTCATAACTTCTCAGCCTTTTGGCTAAGATCAAATGTCAAATAGCAAAAGTCAGGATTCATGGCAGCCTCCTTGTTTGAGATGAAGCAGTGCCAATTTAGATACCAGTTCCTGTCCTCCCTTTCTCTGCCAGGCTGGAGACACAAAGTGGCAGAGTGTTTGGGCATGTCAGGGGCAAAAGATTGTTTTCCAAAGTTGCATCAGAAAAGCATGCCAGACATTGACCCCATTGTTTAGCATGACTTGGTAGGACCTTTAACACTCTTTCCCAATAATTAGGGATGGGAAGCTTTAGATTGTGAATTGTATTTGCATTTATCAAATTATGTAAGATGTTGAGCTCTTTATTCCGTGACCATTTTGACTTTTGAGAACTTTTCTTCAAATGTCCTATTGATTTGTAGAAATTCTTTATATGTACGTACAAGTCTTTTCTTTATACATAATATAGATATTCTCTACCACTTGATTACCCCCACTCCCCCACCCACCACCCGCTTTTTTTTCTCCTGTTTTCCTTTCTTTTGCTTTCTTTATTCTTCTTTTTAAAGGTAGGGTTTCATTGACCCAGGCTGGCCTGAAACTCTGTATGGAACAGAGAGGTTGGCCTTGATCTCCTGACCCTCCTGTGCCCGCTGTTCCCCCCAAGTGCTGGGACTCCAGGCATGTGCTACCAGTCCTGGCATCTGTTTTTTGATTTTTTTTTTTTTTTTGAGACAGCCTTGCTGTGTAGCCCAAGGTAGCAGCTACTGCTGTTCCTTTTCCTCCTCCCTGCCCTTTTTCTTCTCCTCCTCTTTAGATACAGTTCCATGTAGCTGAGGCTGGCCTTGAACTAGCAGAAGATGATTGCCTTTGTTACTCTTCTATTGTGAAGAGTTGTGAAGAGATGCCATGGGCAAGGCAACTTTTCAAAACGGAAGCATTTCCCTGGGGCTGGCTTACAGTTTCAGAAGTTCATTATCACCATGGCAGGAAGCACGGCAGGCGTGGTTGGGAGAGTTTATAGCCTGATCCTCAGGCAGGCAAGCAGAGAGAGACTGGGCCTGGTGTGGGCTTTTGAAGCCTCAAAGCCTACCTCTAGTGACACACTTCCTCCAAAAATGTCATGCTTGCTTAAAAAGGCTACACCTCCTAATCCTTCCCAAACAGTTCCACTAACTGGGAACCAAGCACTCAAACACATGAGTCTATAGGGTCCATTCTCATTCACACCACCAAAATGACCTTGAACTCTCCTAATCCTTCAGCCACTTCCCAAATACCGGGGTAACAGGCCTGTACCTAAGTCTTAACTTTCTTTTTAATATGGCCAGTCTGAAAGTGCTTCTCCTGTCTTTCTCTGATTGAAATTTAACTCTGTAACTCTTTGGATTAACAGAGTCAACATTTAGGCATTTAATAAAATGGAATAGTTGAAAAAGCTCATGATAATAATGAGTTTATCATTTTGTCAAGCCATAACTTCAAATGCTGCTCTCCTTAGGCTAGGGTATGGAGGCTATTTCTTTAGTTTTGCCTTACATAGCATCTCCTTTTCAATCTGCCTTATTTTCTGTTCCTAAATCAGAAATTCTTAGCATGATTAAGGATGTGAAAGAATCATTTAAACTTTTTAATTACATCTGAATGTTTTTTTATAGAAGAACTTGCACCTAGTACTGTATACTAGCACTGTAATCTGGGAGTTTTACAGAGTTATTTTCCTCTCACTGACCTCCTTTGCTTTCACAGCATAATGTCTGCTCTACCAGGTCATATGCTCATGGAACCCCAGTTTTTGTCTACTGCCTTTTCTGGACTACAAATCCTTCTAGGAGTTTTTGTGAGCGTTGTTGTGTAGTTTATAGCTTTGTGCTTCAATATGGTCACTAGCAGGAGGGGAAGTAAATGTGACTTCTGTTGGCTCTTTCACCTTCCCTTCAGGTTACTAGTTGTGGTAATTTGAATGTGACTGGCCCCCATAATTTCACAGTGAGTGGCACTGTTAGGTGTGGCTCTGTTGGAGCGGATATGGCCTTGTTGGAGGAAGTTTGTCACTGTGGGGACAGGCTTTGAGGTTTCTATGCTCAGGATAGGAAATGACAGACCACCCAGTGTCTCAGTTGACTTCCTGTTGCCTGCAAGATATAGGACTCTCAGCTACTCCTGCAGCACCATGTCTGCTGGCCTGCCACCATGCTCTTTGTCATGATGATAATGGACTGAACCTCTGAAACTGTAAACAAGCTCCCCCAATTAAATATTTTCCTTTATAAGAGTTGCTGTAGTCATGGTATCTGTTCACAACAATAGAAACCCTAAGACACTAACATAGGCATATGTGTGTATATATATGTGTGTGTGTGTGTGTGTGTGTGTGTGTGTGTGTGTGTGTGTGTGTATAGTTTTAGAAAAACCTGTTAAACCCTGTTAAAATGAATCATAGAGAAATTCAGATTCAGACAGAAGAAATTAACAGTGAAGTTGTTTCAAGATTGGATCATAAGGTTACAGAAAGAAAGCCTGTTTTCACACAATCACCCTTAATTTATCTGGTAGCTGTACAACAGCTACCTGGTGAAGAGAATGGACAAAATACTTGGATTCCAATTGAAATGTTAGACTTACAAAGATTTAAGGAGGCAATAGTATCTTATGGCATGCATTCCCCATATGTAAAGCAAATGTTAAACTCCTGGTCAACATATAATAGGATTCTACCTCAGGACTGGCGGGAGCTGGCACAGGCTGTTCTAGAACCCGGACAAAAGCTCTAGTGGCAAATGTGGTTCAAGGAGGAGGCTAAAAATATAGAAAAACAATGGAGGGATAAAGGAACACAAGTGTTCCAGGATCAGCTTATTGGAGAAGGCCAATATGCTTCAGTACAGAAACAATGTTTATATGAAGTCCAAACCCTAATTCAATGTCGAACAGCAGCCTTGAATGCATGGGACAGAGTTGAGGAACCAGGAAAAAAAACTGATCGATCGATCTATCTATCTATCTATCTATCTATCTATCTATCTATCACTCTTTTGCTGTGCGGTACACACAGAACAGATTTATAAGTTTAACGCTTCAGTATATGTACCTGAGTCTTCTTTTAAAGGAAGCAGGTGAGCTGTTTGGATTTCTCCTTGTCCCTTCTCTCTTGAAAGGGCAGCAGTTTCTTCTGATGTGTTGTGGCCACCCTTGCATGGGACTCTAGTGGAGTTTGTATTGTGCAAAGATTTGTACCCTCTGTGCCCCTGGTCACATTTGCCCCTCTCGTTCTTAGCTCCCAGGTTCACTTGAGATGCCAGGAGGTCGTGTCCAGTCATGGTGTGTCGTTTAACCCCCCACCCCCACCCCACCCCAGCCCAGGCTGCCATTTGGAGCTCTGACACTTTCCTCTGGTTCTAGAACAACAGGCAACTACAGAGGTGGGGACTATTTTATTAATTATAGTATATAATGGTAGGTATGCAGATATTGACTCTTTAGTGATTCTGAAGTTTCTAGGAATAATGTATGTAAGTCTTCTGTCTTAGTCACTGTTCTATTGCTGTGAAGAGACACCAAAACCAAGGCAACTCTTAGAAAAGAAAGCATTTAATTGGGGCTTGCTCACAGTTTCAGAGCTTAGTTCATTATCATTGTGGCAAGGAGGATGATAGCAAGCATGGCTTTAGTGAAGTAGCTGAGAGCTTTAAATCCACAGGCAGAGAAAAAGACTGGAGCTGACATGGGCTTTTGAAACTTCAAAGCTCTACCCAATGATAACACCTCTTCCAACAAGGCCACACCTCCTCCAACAAGGCTGCATCTTTTAATCCTTTCAAACAGTTCCACTCTCTGCTGACTAAGCATTTAAGTACATGTGTCTATGGGGGCCATTCTTATTCAAACTCCCACATCTTCCATTTTTTTTCCCTCAATGGTTAGATTGTTCATACTTGTGGAAGTAATCAAGAAATCTACTGCCTTTGTCGTCCAATTCGGATCCCTAACCCATTTCTTTTTTTTTTTTTTTAAAGATTTATTTATTTATTATGTATACAACAGTTTTCTGTCTGCACATATCCCTGCAGGCCAGAAGAGGGCACCAGATCTCTTTACAGATGGTTGTGAGCCACCATGTGGTTGCTGGGAATTGAACTCAGGACCTTTGGAAGAACAAGCAGTGCTCTTAACCTCTGAGCCATCTCTCCAGCCCCCCTAACCCATTTCTTTCTACAAATCTTTACCAAAGAGACAAAGGACTCTTAGGGGTAAAATTGCTGAGGTGGTACTGTACTCTTGAGGACAGAGTAACCATCCTGTTGTCACTATGTCAGCAAGTTAGCTTCGGGTCATTCAGTAGGTGCCTCTCTCGGTTCTGAATGAGTGGATGCCCCTTTTAGGGATAACCTGGCACTGCAATGTTCTCTGGGCTGTGGAGTTTCCTTTTTTCCATGTGTGATGAGGGTTAAATGTGGGTTTGTAGATGGAAAGGAGGACATCAAGGTGAATATATAGTCTTGTATTGGACTTTTTGGTTAAGGAGTAAAAATTAGTAGGTCTTTTCTATTTCTTTGTGGAGGATGTGGAATAGGCAAGGCAGTTGAGACAGGGTCTCATAGCTCAGGTCGGTTCCCAACCGATGTAACTGATATTGGTCTTGAACTCCTGATCTTAATGAGTTCACCCCTCAAATACTGGGCTTATAGACATGTGTTCACCACCATGTTGTGCTCTCCTTCCCTCCCCTGTCTGTCTTTCTCTTTTACATTCTTTCAATATTTATTAATTTTATGTGAGTGAATGTTTTACCTGGATGCATGTGTGTATACCATAAGCGTGGCTGGTGTCTACAGAGGTCAGAAGAGAGCATCCCATCTTCTGGAACTGGAGTTATATGGATGGTTGTGAGCCACCATGTGGGTGCTGGGAACTGAACCTAGTTCTTCTGCTAAAACAAGCTGGGTGATGGTGGCTCACTCCTTTAATCCCAGCACTTGGGAGGCAGAGACAGTCAAATCTCTGTGTTCAAGGCCAGCAAAGGGAATTCTAAGACAGCCAGGGACACACAGAGAAACTCTGTCTCGAAAAACAAAAATCAAAACAAAAAAATTTTTGAGACAGGGTCTTAGTTATGTAGCCCTGGCTGGTCTGGAACTGTCTATGTAGACTAGACTGACCTTGAACTCACAAAGACCTACCTGCCTTTGCTTTCTGAGTGTGGTAATTAGGTGTATCACTGTGGCTGCTGCTGTTGCTGCTAGACTAATTTTTATTTATTTGTTTTTAAAATTTTATATTTAAAAAAATAAAATAAAATTTTATATTTAGTTCATCAATAATTATTTCAGTTATCCTTGTTACAACATAAATAAAGTTGTTTTTTTTTGCTTTCTTTGTAAGATTTGGCTGTAGACAGGGAAGAATTTCTCTCTACATTTAATTGCAGCATCAAATATTTTACTACTTTTTTTCAAATAACTCCTAATAGTATTTAAAGAGTGGCAACAAATGTCTACAAAGGAGCTAAATGTATGTATCATGATTATGAACATTGCTCTAACTTCTGGAAAACATGGAGTTCAACAGTAGATTACAGTAGATTAGCATATTAGATATTATATGGTGAATTTACTTTTTTACATCTTTAAAGTTTTTAATAGTTTTTTTTGTTTGTTTGTTTGAGAATTTCATATATGGGCATTTATCTACATCACTCTACCTTCTTCCCTTTCCCCTCAAGCTCCTGCAGTGCCTTCTCCTGAAGTCCTGATCTCTTCTTTAATTATTGTTGCATGTATAACCTATTTAGTCTATTTAGCTTTGCTTGTATATGCATGTATCCAAGGTTGACCACTCAGGAGTGGACATCCTGTGTGGGAGTTTGGCCCTGGAGGCATCTGATTCTCCCCCTCTCAGTATCTAATGAATACTTGTAGCTCTTCTCATCTAGGGTTAGAACCATGTGAAATTTTCCTGTCTGCATTGGCATGTCAATTAGTGTTGTCATTATGCTGATCTTCTTCTGGTAGCCGTTTAAGTAAACTGCAAAAACTCTGGGTTTGGTGTCCTGGATTTCGGCACCAAATGTAAGTAAATTGATGGCTGAAACTGCAAGGAGACAGTTCAGCCCTAGAGGGTGAGGTATCTTGGATACCTCAAACTACTTAGAACAAGAGCTTGGCCCTGAAGGTGTCCCAGACACCTGGAGCTGTTTAGCACAGCTGTGATGACTGAACTGGAGACAGTTCAGCCCTAGAGGACGAGGTATCCTGGACACCTCGAGCTACTTAGGACAAGAGCTCTGCCCTGAAGGTGTCCCGAACACCTGGAGCTGTTTAGCACCGCTTTGATGGCTGGGACTGCAAAGAAACAGCCCAACCTTGGAAAGAAAGGTTTTCTGACTTCTCGGGAGAGTCAGGCCTGGAACTGCTTCAGCAAGGAAGGGTATCCTGACTCTTCAGGAAGGTCAGGGTATACCTGGTATGATGGTATGATGGGGGATGGTTTCCCCGCAGGACACAGCAATCCTGCTCCTCTCCTGGAGAGCCACAATCTCTGGCTCAGTGTTACCAGCTCTTTCTCGCTCAGTCCACTATGGGACGTCCCAGCAAGGTTCTTCTGTTCAGCTGTCAATGAAGGTCTTCACCCAATACTCTTTTGAGAAAGAGATTTATTTGGGAAGGAGGAGTCCAGGAGAGTAGCTGCTTCTACCTGGGTGGAGAAAACAGCTCACAACTGACCAGGCAGGGCAGTTTATATAGGATGTCTAGGGGGTGGAGTCAACTGTGATTGGTTAGTTTATTTTCTGCCCAGGGATTGGCCAGTTTTGTGAGCAAGGGGCAGAGATGGCCCTGATTTCAGGGCCAAACTATGTTTCTTTTCTTTTTTTTTTTTTTTAATTAATTAATTTATTTATTTATTTTAAATTACACTCATGGTATTCATTAATTACACTCATGATATTAATCACATTTGTGGTATTCATAGATTACATTCGCAGTATTCATTCAATTATATATATATTTTAATTTTAAATGCCGAATGTCATTTATTGAAGGGGGGAGGAGGTCTTAAATACAGGCTTACAGCACAATGGGAGAACCCCAGAGGGTAGAAGTTCACTACTGATGTTTTACAATCTTGCTTCTAATCTGTTAACGCCCATTATTCAGGATACACAGACAAGGAACTTCTCTTAAGCATTCAGGAGGGTGGAACCTGGCAGGGAATTGGCATCAGGAGGATCTCAAGGTCAAGGTGCGCAAGCAAGGCAGCAGTTACCCAAAACGGGGGCCAGGGCCCTACAGGTCCCCCTTTTATTAATAAATGAGCTTCTGACTTGGGTTGCGTGGGACGTCAGCAGGTCACCTTACCCGTCATGGAGACGCCTGCCCAGGCCACACAGGTGCTCTGTCTTTGGTTGGTGAGTGCCCCCCAGGCATTACCCGTCTCTGAATACTCATTTTCATATAGGCTCAATCGTGTGTGAGCTGCATAGTGTGTGAGCTGCATAGATTCTGCTGTCCTGCTCTGTGATTGGTTGACTTCACAAGTCAGTTGGACAGGGGCAGAGATGACTCTGATCTGAGCTAAACTGTGTTTCTCTCACTGGCCTTATCTGAGCCATCCTTCCCTAATTCTGGGCTCCAGGGTCAGGGTGGGTTTCTCTAGCCAGCCCTTCTTCCCTGTATTGTTCAAGTTCATGGATGTATTCTCCCTGTCATGTCTAGGAGACACCACATATCAACACACACCCTGGGCCTCTGGCTTGTAGAGTCTTTCTCCTCCTTTCCCAATGTTTCCCCTGAGCCGTAGGGCTAGAGGTTGCATTGCAGATGTGTCAGTTGGGCTTGAGCACCCCATACTCTGTATTTTAACCAGTTGTGGATCTCCATAATCGTCTCCATGTATTGCAAATAGATGCTTTTTTGATGATAAATGAGATTCGAGACAGGGTTTCTCTGTGTAGCCCTGACTGCCCTGGAACTTGTTCTGTAGATCAGGCAGGCCTCAAACTCAGAGATCCGCCTTCCTCTACCTCTTGGGAATAAAGGTGTACACCACCACTGCTGGGCTAATTTTGTTTTGTTTTGAGACAGGATTTCTCTATCTAACCGAGGCTGTTCAGGAATTCGCTCTGTAGACCAGAGTGGCCTAGAACTCAGATCCACCTGCCTCTGCCTGCTGAGACTGGGACTAAAGGTGCATGCTACCACCACCCGGCCATGAGAGCTACTCTTATCTGTGGGTATAAGGATAGAAGATATATAGAAAATAGAAAGTCTATTAGTTTAGGAAAGTGACATTACTAGGTTCTGCTTTAGTGTCTATGACTTCTCCATGAGTGCTGTAACCACGAGTAGTTGACTAGGTCTATAGTACCTCGCATGAATTCCATCCTGTTGAATGGGCCGTAAGTTCAATTAGCTGTTGGTTACCCCTAAGATAAAAGTGCCACTATTGCATCATTGTGGCTGTCATGCTTGTTGTCATTGTTGTGGGTTGTAGGCTTTTGCAACTGGGCAGGATGATAGATTGACCCTTTGCCTTGGCAGCTTGCATAGCACCGTCCAATACTATGCTTCTCAGGGAGGAAGCTTCCAGGTTATTTCCAGCTCAACTCCTCTAAAGTATGTGGTCTCTTCAGCAGTAGAGCCTTACCTTCAAATTCTGGGAGCCAGCCAAGAGCCTGACAACAACTTGAGAGGAGGTTTCTCATGTGTGGTACTGGGATTTTTATTAGATAGTCAATGGCTCTTGGGGTGAACATTACCACTCCGTGTATTGTGACTTCTTTAAACTGCATATCTATGTATATGCATACATACATATATGTAATTTTGTGTAGGCTTAAAACATTATTCCTGATGTCTTTTCAAACATCTTTAGTCTTATTTATCTTATCATGCTCCCTCTCCTTCTCTGTTGCCCTCCCTCACCCCTCCTCAATTAAAGCTCATTTTTATGTTCATTTGTGTCTGTGTGTCTGTGTGGGTATATGCCACACATGTGCAGGTGCTCTTGGAGGCCAGAGGAGTTAAAGTGGTTATGAGTGCTTTAGAGGGTGCTGGCAAACAGACTCATAGCCTCTGGAAAAGCAGAATGCACTCTTAAACAGCGAGCCATCTCTCCAACCCTAATTCAGATCTTGTTTTTGAAGATATGTTTAATTTAGAATCTGCTAATGCTATGTAATATAAATGTCATAAAGATTTCTTTTTCTTCCTGAAGAGTAACCATGGCAGAGTTTTGGTCTTTTTAAACCTGTTTTGAAGTGAACCATATTTTGGTTTATATGAATAAAAATTCATGCGGGACCTAACTTACTTAGGCCTATTTGCAGATATACTGGCTTGCCCTCAGACCAGTCAGGTTTCTGCTCTGTGGCAGGCATTTGTTTTGGGCATTGTATGTATAATGGAGAATGAGCTGTGAAGAGTCTCTGTTTTGAAGGAATGTTCTAGAAGAGACGATAGATGACGAGTGTTCAGTTACATTGCTGAAGTAACCTCACGGACTGTCAGGATGGCTCACCAGGTGATCTAGTTTGCTTTCTGTTGCTGTGATAAAACATTGACCAACTAACTTGAGAGGAAAAGTATTTATTCCATCTTACACTTCCTGACCTCAAACTTGTCAGTGAGAAGAGTCGGGGCAGGACCTTGCAGGCCAGAATCTAGAGTCCAGAACTAAAGCAGAAACTGGAGGAACACTGCTCACTGGCTGGCTTCTCAGCTACAACTCAGAAGTCTTGCCCGGAGATGGTACCACCCACAGCAATCATCAGTCGAGAAAAGGCCTACCTGACCTAGGCAGTCCCCCAATTGAGACTGCCTCAGATAATTTTGGGGTGTGTTGACAGCTGAATTTGTCTAGGAGACTAGGTTAAGGGGCTCACTACTAAGCCTAACTACCTCAATTTGATCCCTAGAACTCATGGTGGACAGAGAAAACTGACTCCCACAAATTCTCCTCCGACTTCCACATGCAATGATACCTACCCCCAAATAAATAAATGTACAAAATCCTTCCATATCCTGATAAGAATTATGTAGACAATAATGGATAAGACTGAACCCCAGCAGTGGGAGGAGCGGTCCATTTTGCCAGGGTTGTTGGGGGAGCCTTGAAGAAGGCAGGCAGTATTTGTAGAATCAACTCTTGTTTTTGGTTTTGCTCTTAAAATTGTATTTCACTCTGGTTTTTCCCCCTACTACTTTATTATTTTGTTTTTGTGAGATAGGGTGCTATATAGCCCAAGGTGGTCTCAGACCAAGAGTGACCTTGAACTTCTGATCCCCTTGCCTTCACCTGGGTGCTGGGAGTGCAGGCCTGTGCTACCATGCCCTCTATACTTGTTTTAGTTTTTAAAAGAAATTTGTATTTTCATTCTTTGTCTTTTTGTTTCCTCCCTTCTTTTTGAGATAGCATTTCTCTGTGTAGCCTTGGCTGTCCTGAACTCACTCTGTAGACCAAGCTGGCCAGAGACACACCTGCCTCTGCCTCCCGAGTACTGGGCTTAAATGCATGTGCCACCACAGCCTGCCTTCTTTTATTCTTTTTAAAAATTTCTCTTATTTATTTGTGTGTATTGCCTTACACTCCTATGTAGCTGAGGCTGGCCTTAAACTGAAATCAACCCCAAAGCCAAGTGTTTTAAAACATTTATTATTTTTCTTGGTTTCTGAGGTTTCAGGAAGGGCCTGGCTGGTTGGCTAACATTCTAGACTATTACAGCTCACTTTGCGTCTGGGACTGGCAATCTTCTGTCTCCACCTCCAGTGTTGGATTACAGGCATTTGTCACTGTGCACTAACCCCAATTTTTTGTGATGGTATTTCATTATGTTCAAAGATAGCCTTGAATTTCTAGGCTGAGATGGTTCTCCTGTGTCCTTGTGAGTTTGATTAAGGATTGGACTAGGTTTAGTGGTTTACTCTAAAATCCCAGAATATGGAAGCAGAAGCAAGAGAATACCTTGAGTTCAGGGCCAGCCTGGTCTACAAAGAGAGGCTTACTCTCAAATAACAACAAAAAGGGCTTTGTGTAACTGTAGCACACAGTTCTACGTTATTTTCCTCAGAAGATTGATTGTTCATTCTAATTTGAGCAAGCAGTTCAGTCACTAATTGATCACCGATCACCATAGTTTGAGAACCTTTGAGTTTAGACTTTAAAAGTTTCATTAGGGAGGGACTAGTCTAGGGTTTACTCCAGGGTAGTTATTCCCACTGCTTTCCTGTTGTCTCAGCCGATGGGACAGGTGTTAATGAGATCTGGCAGATCTGGAGCTCCCAAATTCCACTGCTCTCCCCCCCCCCCCCCCCCCCCCACACACACACCTAAGCCTGTTAAACTGTGTGTTTCTTCTGCTTTCTGCTGCTCCTGTCTGCTAAGTCCAAGGTGCTGTGTGCAGGCAGGTACAGAGGCAAGTCTTATGCACTCGTACGCTCATGGGCTCCTTTACTTGGACTCCCAGCTTTCTGTGCTGCAGTAGGAAACAGTCCCCTAGTGGTGGGGAGTCCAGCTCCCTGTGAGCTTCCTGAGGCTTATGGTCTCCAATGCTTGACTGGGCTCTATAACCCAGGCGTAAGTCTGTGTATTTGGTGTTTGTATGTGGGAGGTGTGTGCCACCTGTGTAGAGGTCTGGGCCACCTGTGTAGAGGTCTGGGGACAAGTTGTAGGAGGCGCTTTTGTCCTTCCACTGTGTGAGTCTGGGGACTGAAATCAGCTCATCAGGCTTGGTGGCCTGTAAGCCATGTATGTCATCATGTGTAGTCTCCACCCCTCCATTCTGGTTTTCTTCTGATAAATTACATGCCGCATATACTTTGCTCTCTTAACCATTTTAAGTGTGTTTTTACAATACCTCAGTTCAGATTCGAGGCATTCTATATTAATAAAAATTTAATATATCTTTGGATAGTAGTGTGTTAGAAAGCTTATTTTAAAAATTGATGATTTAGTTGCTGACTTGAGTGCCATAAAAAATATGGTTGAATGAAGTAAGTGTGGTGGTGCACACCTGTAATCCCAGTGTTTAGGAGGCAGAGACAGGAGAATCAGGCGTTCAACATCATCCCATGTTACATAATGAGATTTAAAAAAAAAATGTAATGAATCATTTATCTTTAAACTTGTTACAGAATTTATAAAAGGTGAGGCCACCTGGTAAGGCTTAGGAGGAGTAGGTTTGATGGAATTTAGAGTTAAAGAAAATAGGAATTTTTTTTTAGTATTTTGAAAATTTATTTTTATTCTTTAAAATTTCATACATGGATACGATGTATTTTGATCATATTCACCCCTGCTCCTCCCTCTAATTCCTCCCAGATCTACACCATACCCCATGCTCTCCTGACTTTGTGTCCTTTTTATTTTAACCCTCCAAGTCTTTTTTTTTTTTTTTTTTTTTTGAGACCAGGGTTTCTTTGTGTAGCTCTGTTTATCCTGGAACTCACTCTGTAGACCAGGCTGGCCTTGAACTCACAGAGATCCGCCTGGCTCTGCCTCCCGAGTGCTGGGATTAAAGGTATGTGTGCCACCACTGCCCAGTTTGACTCAGATTTTATTGAGGTCTTTCTTTGTTAAACATTTAGCTTCTTTATTCTGCGTGTGGATTTCTCAGCATTAATAATTGAATGACTGCCATTTCCTCATTGACGAGTCTGGAAACCTTTGTAAAACAACTTATGATAGGTTATTTCACTTTTTATTTCATTAGTCTACATGTATGCTTTATGCTAGTAGCTCATGGTTTGGCTATTGCATCTTTGTACTAAGTTTTGAAATCAGAAAGCATGAATCTCCAACTTTGCCCCTTTTACAAATGTTTTTGCTTAATTTTTAAAGTAAAGTTTTATTGGACTATTTTCCCTTGTTTATATGGGGTTTTTTTGAGATGCAATGATAAAGTTAAGTATCTGTGATAGAGGCCTTATTACTTGTAGAACCTAAAATAGTCACTGTCTGATTAACTACTGAAAATATTTGCAGATCCCTGAACATTAAAGCACTGCTGATTACTCAGTGATAATGGACTGTGGTAGAAATAAACAGATGGAGAAGGGAAAGTATATAAAGACACTCAGACTACTGTAGATGCAAGTGGAAAGTTAGAACATGCCCAGCAGCAGGAAAATGCCATTCTGTGATTTGCTTACAGCGTGCCATGCAAATGACACCTCTGTGCTCTCTGTCAATGAAAGATTTATCTATAGGGCCAGTGAGATGGCTCAGTGCGCGAGTGTGCTTACTGTCAAGCTTGACAGCCAAGTTTGATTCCAGATCCCATGTGTTGGAAGAAGAGAGCCAACTCCCACAAGTTGTCCTCTGACCTCCACAGATACATACATGCTTGTGCATGAGAGTCTGTGAGCGCGCGCGCGCGCGCACACACACACACACACACACACACACACACACACACACACACATGCTAAAAATTTAAAAAAATATTACCAGGTGTGGTGGTGAACACCTTTAATCCCAGCACTCAGGAGGCAGAGGCAGGCAGGTCTCTGTGAGTTTGAGGCCAGCCTGGTCTACACAGCGAGTTCTAGGTCAGCCAGGGCTGTTAACCCTGTCTCGAAAAACAAAACAAAACAAAAAAAGAAATACGCCGGGCGTTGGTGGCGCACGCCTTTAATCCCAGCACTCGGGAGGCAGAGGCAGGCGGATCTCTGTGAGTTCGAGGCCAGCCTGGGCTACCAAGTGAGTTCCAGGAAAGGTGCAAAGCTACACAGAGAAACCCTGTCTCGAAAAAACCAAAAATAAAAAAAAAAAGAAATACTTATGTGCATCAGGCAGCCAACCCAACACAAAAAGATGTATACTAATTAATTACTGTATGAAATATGCAAATGTATTAGCAATTGTAGGGAAATTGACACATAAGTTGTTTGAAGTTTAGTGATCATTTAATTGTATTTTTTCTTAAGACTTTATAATCGACACTTGTCTGGCATGCCTAAAGTTGTAGGCTCAACTGCTGGCACTGCAAAGTTAAATGAAATAGATCAAATTGAAAACTACATTATTTTTGAAATTACAGAATTGGGAAGGACCGACAGTAAACACAGTGATAAGAAGAACTCTGCTTCCATCTCTTTGAGTAGCCAGCCACTCCAGCATATATCTTCAAATCTTCCATCCTTAACATTATAACGTTTTTTCCCCTTTGACGAGGGCTGGCTGTAGAATTCATCACGTGGACCAGACTGGCCTCAGATTTGGTACCATGCAAGCCTCCTGCTTCTGCCTTCCACTCCTGGGATGACAGGCATGAACCACTGTTCCTACCTTTCAGATCTTTTTTTTTTTTAATTGTAGCTCCTGGGGCTCGGGAGATGCCTTAGTAGTTGGGAGCACTAACTCTTGCAGAGGACCTGGGTTTGTTCCCAGCACCCACATCAGGTGACTCACAACTGCCTGCACTTCCTGCGCTAGGGGAACTGACACTTAGCTTCTGCAGGCACCCACACGAATGTAGCATACCTTCATACAGATACACACATGTACAATAGTTCAAAGTAAAATAAATAAAAAGTTGTAGTTCCTTATATTTTGAAATATTTATATAATCCTCAATTATCTTTAAAATTTATTTTAATGTTAATTTATTCATATTTCTACAAGGACTACATACGGTTGACGTACCTTTTACATCTCTTTATGATTTTACCTCCCTTTAAATATTTTTCTTCACAGTTATTTCTAGAGGAAAAGGATTTACTGACTCTATAGTTTTATATATTCTAGATTTCACTGATTGTACCCATGTGATCTTGTTTAACTTAGTTCTTTGTCTTTTGTGATTTTTGTAAACACTGAATGAAATCTAAGTTGTGTTGAGATTAGGGTATAAAATTTTTGGTGCACATAGCTCATAGATTGTGGTGTATGCATAAATTTTATATGTTTGTTTCTTGAGGAAGGATCTGTGTAGCCCAGGATGTCTTCACTTTCTCTCTGTTGTCATCTTGCCTCAGCTTTTCAAGTGTTGGTATTACATAGTGTGTGCTCCCACACCAGGCCCTGGTATATGCATTTTACCACAGGACATTAGCAGAAACATGCTGCCACTTAGAGGCCACTGACCTCTCTAGTGCAGAAGAAGAAGCAGGTTAGCTGAAGGGTGGGCCCTGGAAGTATATGGATTTGTGCACTCACCGAATGAAATGTGGTGTGTCCTGTTCTGCATAGGTTTGCCAGTGAAATTTGTGGTGGTGGTATTTATAACTCATTCCCAAGAAGCTTATGCAAGTGTTCTTTGTTTATATAACTTGTGATTGCTACTCATAGAAAGTTCAAGGGCATTCAGGTGAAGGAAAAGTTCAGGGGTATTTGTGCCTAGGTCTGAACCTATGATTTGCCAGGGTGGTAATAGCCATTGACTTTTAAGCTATGTATATACATTTGTTATGTGACAGAACATGGGGCTCTTTACCTTCTTGTTTGACTATAGGCCTCCCACAACTGACTGATCTTTTCAAAATTGCTATTACACTCAGCCCCCTGCTGGACAGTAGTAATAGGCTTCATAACTTGAAATGGATATTTGATAGTAAATTTGTTGGTAATTCAGAAAGACTAGCAGTTTGTGCTCTCTCCTCCCAGAACAGCCCACCCTAGTAGAAGCATGACGGCTAGAACAAGGAAATATCAGCAGTTGGCAGCAAGTTCTCACTGCCCAGCAAGCAGATCAATTTCAGCCCCTGGGCTTGGCCTTGCAGACCTGCCCTCTGTGCTGACTCTGTCCTGTCTGCCTACATTTTAACCTTGCTTCCAACTGTTCCTCCAAATAGTTACTCAATAAATTTGCTTGTGAAATAGAAACAAAACATAGTAAGATTTGAGGAGCACCAAAGGTCATTAACCAGGCTTGGGGTATAGCTCAGCCAGAAAACAACAAGGCCATTGTACAAGGAGGCCAGAGAACTAGCAAAAACACAAAGTTGAAGTGTCCCAGCTCAGCTGCAAGGATAGTAGGCCAAGCTGTTTCCATCTGCTCTACCCTCGATAAGCTGCCTCCGTAGGTGCCCTCTTGGCAGTGGTTACCCTCCTCCTAGGGATCTGCTATCTAAGCAGCTGTTTATTTGGGGGGTGGGGGGGAGGCGGGATTGATGACTCTCTCTTTTAGGAGATAAGAATTTAGGGCTGCAAGTTGGACAGATGTGAAAATGCTGTGCATGTGTCTTTGAGAGGAAGGGTGCTGAAAGTTTTTTTGTTTGTTAGGTTTGTTTTTTCTTTTTTTTCGAGACAGTGTCTCTCTATGTAGCTCTGGCTGTCCTGGAATTCACAATGTAGACCAGGCTGGCTTCAAACTCAGGGATCTGCCTGCCTCTGCCTCATGAGTGTTGGGATTAAAGTTATGCACCACTATGCCCATCTGAAAGATAGTTCTTTTAGAGGCAAACAATTGCCTGGCCTTTCTCTCCTGTGCTCTTTGAAATAGAGGACAGATTTGGGAGAGCAGCTAAAGGCTTGGTATTCTACTTTGACTGCATTCCTCCTCAGATAATTCTGTTTATTGTTAAGATTTAAGATGGGAAACTGGTTTACTTTGAGATACAGTGTCATGGGTCCAAGGACACAGTTCCAAGCATGAAGGGACACATATATCCACATAAATCACATAAATCCAGCTTCCTAAACTGTTCTATGTAGAACAGGCCAGATTGACACAGTTCTCCTCTGTAAACTATTTCCATTCTGTTTCATTGCTATCAGCAGGAGGTCAAGAATCAGTCTGAGAAACCGCCCACATGAGAGTCTTTTAAAACAAAACAAAACACAACTTATTTTAGGGCTGGAGAGAACACTTGCTGTTCTTACATTGAACGTAGTTCAGTTCTTAGCACACACATGGTGACTTATCCCTTCTTTAATATTCGATACATATTGCTGTGTTGTGTCTCAGTATACATGAGCCATCTCTTAATAGAACACAATATCCTTTGAAGAGAAAGAGTCTTAAAACTATCTCTATACATCTAGTGCAGAGCTTGCCATTTGTAAATCCTCACTAAATGGCTGACAAGTTGAGCAAGTTGCTACTCCAAGCTCTGAAAGAGTAGTAAGTGTGAGTTGCCTCAAACTCTAGGAATTCTGGGATTACAGGCATGCACTATCACACCCAGCACTCTGAGTGTTCTCAGGCCAGGAAGTCTCCTAACTCCTATTATAGTGTTAAATGAATTGTTGTCATTTGTTATGTGCCCTGGTCAGGATTAGGTCTAGGTGCACACAGTATCTAATCCTCATATAGCCCTGAGTATGAGTATCACTGTCTTCTTTTTATAGGTATAGCTATAGACATTCAGAGAGATATTGCCTTGGGTTATCTTCTAATACATTGCTGAGTTGAAATTTGAACCTAGGGATGTCTGGCATCAAAATCTACCCACTCTCCCTCCACCTTCACCCCCAGTAAATCATTTCTTTCCCCCGTTTATTTCCAGACCCATCCCTGGAAGGCATGTGTGGCACTGAGCATGCCCAGTTGGGGGAAGATGGGCAGCGGCCGCCGCGGTGCACTTCAACTACCTCATCTCAGTCTGAGTCTTCAGAGCAGCTTAGGCACCAAGGCAAGATCCTAGCATCCGAAGACCCCAAAAAGAAGAGAGCTCAGAAGCCCTCTCATATGAGAAGAAACATACGGTGAGCTGTGTTCTGGGTAAGGAGAATTGGAGGGAGTAGACCAGAAATAGCAGAAAAACTAATTTGGGCAAGAATGCCCTCTTTCCAGTAGAGAAAAGTGTCCACCTATGAACCCTCATTAATAGTAAAGATGGCATATGTGGCGACGAGCCTGTATACCAGTACTCAGAAGGCTGAGGTAAGAGAACCGTGAGTTCCAGACCAGCGGAGATTACATAAGGAGACACTGTCTCCAAACAACCACCACAAAGACCCAGTAATGAAGGTGAAGTTTGGACCCACTGTGTTGAACTGCACAGAATATAGGGAAGATACGGAGGGGCTTTGACCATTGAGAGGACTTGGCGGGACAGCTCATTGATGGTAGGATCATCTGAGTGGACTTTTCTTTCTTTATGTTTCCTGGGTCTCAAAACACGAAGTTTAAAACAGATCAATAAACAGACAGCAACAACATAAAACTCTCAGCAGAAGTGAGCTATTGCCTTCTCAGAATTCAATTTCAGATGGTAGGGGACTGACCAAGAGTGAGGCTTCTTCCTTGACCTAAAAGATAACCAAACATGAACTTTCTTAACTATCCAAATCCTCAACAACCCTTCCTTCTGCCAAATAACAACTTGTTCTACTAAAGGAGATAAATAGCACCCCCTGCCTTTGTTACAGTGTTTTGTTGTTC
Organism: Peromyscus attwateri; assembly: GCA_902168425.1. Lineage (NCBI taxonomy): Eukaryota > Metazoa > Chordata > Mammalia > Rodentia > Cricetidae > Peromyscus > Peromyscus attwateri. The sequence goes on along the minus strand of CABHPP010148295.1, from coordinate 21,485 downwards.
TTCATTTGTTTGTTTGAGACAGGTTCTAACCCAGTAGCTCAGGCTGCCCGACTGTGTAGCCTTAGCTTTGAACTTTTGGTAGTCTCTGTACAGCAGCCTGTCAAGTGCTAGAATACAAGTGTGAGCCATCCTGCCAGTATTTCCCACAGTTTTCAAAACGCATAACGGAAACTTGAAATATTACTCTAAGCTCAGAAAATAGTGATACAGAATCCCCATTAACCCATTTGTTCGCCTAACAACTTTAAATTTGTGTGTGTGTGTGTGTGTGTGTGTGTGTGTGTGTGTGTGCTTATGTGTGCGCACTCATACCCATGTGTTGTGTGTTTATGGCACAGTGCATGCACTTGAATGTGTGGAGGCCACAGCAGGACATCAGAGGTTTTTCCCCTATTGCTTTCTACCTTATTGCCTTGAGACAGGGTTTTTCACTGTATTGGAAGTTCATTTTGTCCAGAAGCTCTTGGAATTATCCTGTCAACACCCCCCCCCCCCCCCCCCCAATAGTAGAATTAAAAGCATCTTCAGCCATACCAGGTTTTTTACACGAGTGCTGAAAATTTGAACTCGTCTTTTTTGTTTATTTGTTTTGTTTTGTTTTTCGAGACAGGCTTTCTCTGTGTAACAGCCCTGGCTGTCCTGGAACTCACTTTATAGACCAGGCTGGCCTCCAACTCACAGAGATCCACCTGCCTCTGCCTCCCAAATGCTGGGATTAAAGGCATGTGCCACCACCGCCCAGCCTTGAACTCAAGTCTTTATGCTTGCAGAGCAAGCTCTCCTAACTACTGGGCTGTCTCTCTGTGCACGTGCACACAGAGTCTTCTCTATGTAACCCTGGTGTGGGCCAGATTGGCACCTCACAAAGATCTGCCTACATCTGCCTCCTGAGTGCTGGAATTAAAGTCATGTGCTACCATTGCTGGCACAACTTGATTTTTAATACTGGTTCAACTTTGTAAACCATACTATTTTATATTACCCTTGGTCTTTATTTTTCATTTATTTGTGTGTGTACCTGTGTGTGAGGGTGTGTATGAAGGCCAGAGGAGGATGCTCAGTATCTTCCTCTGTTGCTCTCTGCGTTATACCCTTGAGACAGAATCTCACTGAACCTGGAGCTCGATGTTTTTCAAGCAGCACAGGAGAAAAACCAGGCAATTGTTGCCCAGCAAGCCCAAGCAGTCCTGTCTTTGTCCTGCCCCAGCTTCTTGTATGGTCTGTGCCTTCTCTACATATGGCCAAACCCTGCTGTTCAGTTGGTGCTGGGAATCCTAACTGGGGTCCTCATGTTGCACAGTAAGTGCTCTTACCCGTTGGGACATCTCCCCAGTCCTTTACTCTTGGTCTTTATATGCAGAGTCTGACTGGCGGGTGTCTGTGAGGAAGTCAAATAACAAGTAACGTACGGTAGCACAGACCATTTGCTCTTAAAGTCCCTCTGGCACCCATCCTACCCTCCCTCGTCTTTAAAAAGACCCTAACCTGGGGCTGGAGAAATGGCTTAGAGGTTAAGAGCACTGACTGCTCTTCCAGAGGTCCTGAATTCAATTCCCAGCAACCACATGGTGGCTCACAACCATCTGTAATAAGATCCGGTGCCCTCTTCTGGTCATACATGTTGTATACATAATAAACAAATAAATCTTTAAAAAAAAAAAAAAAAGGACCCTAACCTTACCCCTGTGTAAGTTGCATAGGTGAGGCTTTTCTTCTCTTTTTCCCAGTTCTCTGATTTGAAGGGAAATCACAATGATGATTTCAGCAATGGTGATTTCCTTTTTTAGTTTGCTGTTACATTGCCCAAATCTAAAGGTAACCCAAGGGTTGTCTCTGTTGAATGTTTAGAAAGCTACTCCGGGAGGATCAGTTGGAGCCCGTTACCAAAGCAGCACAGCAGGAGGAGTTGGAAAGAAGAAAGCGTCTGGAGCAGCAGAGGAAAGAGTACGCAGCCCCCATTCCTACTGTCCCTTTGGAGTTCCTGCCTGGTAAGCAAGCTTCGTGTTAGAAATGACCGAGTGTTCTAGGAGAAAAGGCCTCGCTTGCAGAGTGGCCAGACAGATCTGGATTGTGGTCTCTCAGGAATTCTGAAGGCCTGTTGAGAGTACACAGTCAGAAGAGCTGTCATTTAGAAAGTGGAAATAGATTAAAATATACTTGAATAATTTTATGGAGGCTTCTTTCTTGTTTTCCCGATAGCTTTAGATTTTAGCATGCCAAGAGATGAGAACTAGTTTTCACATGGATAAATGGCACAATGTGAAACCCAGCAGAGAAGGGAACTTGGAAAGAAGGCTGGGATTTTTTTTTTTAAAGCTTTCCTCTGCTTCTAGTCTCAATGACCATTCCCCGTTAGAGAAGCAAAGGAGAATGATCACTGGTGATCACTCAGGAAAATATGTTGGAGCTAAATATGGGGTGTTTTGTCTTTGCACATGCATGCGCACATAGAGGCACATTTGTGAATCATGGCACATGTGTAGAAGCCAGAGGACACGTTGGAAACATTGGTTCTCTCCCTGTGTTGTGTTGGTCCTGGTGATTACTAGTCTACCAGCTGAGCAGCAAGCGCCTTTACCTGCTGAACCACCTCATTGGCCCTAAATGTGTTTCTTTCCATCTTTCTTTCTCTAGAGGAAATTGTTTTACGAGCAAGTGATGGTCCCCAACTCCCTCCTCGGGTCTTGGCTCAGGAAGTCATTTGTTTGGACAGTAGCAGTGGCAGTGAGGACGAAAAAAGCAGTCGAGATGGTAAGATCAGGCCAGAGGGGCAGAGGGCATCCCGTCCACCTCCTTCTGGCCAGTGTTCATCTTGACGTTTGCCTCCCTCCTTTTCTCCCTCCCTCCTTCCTTTCTGTCTATCCCCCCTTTTTGGTGAGGAGTGTGAGACAGGTCTTACACTACAGGTCCTACACTGTAGCCTGGCCTGGAACTCATAGTAATCCTCCTGTCTCTCAAGTACTGGGATTACGTGTCCCACCATACCTGATTGGGTATCCTTTCTAAAACTCAGTCTTATTCATTTGGTTTGGGCCTACCTTTAGCACACTTAGCTGGGTCACCTTCACCTAACTTGTCCTGAGAGAAAGAAGCTGTAAAAATGTTGGTGAGTGGTGACACATTTTAGCTCGGGCCCTTTGCTCTGACAACCAGCGGTACCTGTTCTTGGGGTTTTGTTTCCTTTTTTCTGTCTCAGAGGTGATTGAACTGAGTTCTGGAGAGGAGGATGCCCTGCACATTGTGGACAGCAGTGAGTCTGTCAGCGAGGAGGACGAGGAAGAGGAGAAGGGTGGCACCCATGTGAATGATGCCTTAAACCAGCATGATGCTCTTGGGCGGGTCCTTGTCAACCTGAATCACCCTCCAGAGGAGGAGAATGTCTTCCTGGCCCCACAGTTGGCACGGGCTGTGAAACCTCATCAGGTAGAGCCAGTCTTGATTCTACTCTCTTCCTTCTCGCTGCAGGCGTTGCTGCTGTTGGTTGTTAGTTATTAGTACTCTAGCCTGGAGAATAGTTGTCGGATCCTAAGAGTAGCTGTTGGAAAGCCTTGATAGTTGAAGATTCCTTTGAATAAGAATATAGTGGGGAGAGAGAAGAGAGATGCCTCAGGTTTGCCCTGTCGTGTAGAAATCACTGTAGGCACTGGAAGGATGGCTCAGCTGTTAAGCACATGCCGCTCTAGCAGAGGACTCTGGTTTGGTTCCCAACACTGGCATAGCAGTTCTGTAACTCCTGTCCTAAGGGATCTGATGCCTCTTGACATCCATGGGGTTCTGTATGCACATGGTGCACATATATGGACCCAGGCACACACACACAAAATGGGTATAGATACTAAAAAAGTCACTTGGCCACCATCTTGCTTCTGTTGGATCAGCAAGAAGCAGCTTGGGAGGTATAGATTCAGAAGCATGTGAAAGTCAGACATCAGGAAATTGAGAGCATTATAATTTGTATTGCTCTAGTGTCTGGAACTAGTACAAGTAAGTAAGAAATTGATTCAGTTTCAGGGCTTCCCACAGCAAGAACTGTCGGGTTGCCTAGAGGAGGCGCCCCTTCAAGCACAGAGCAGCCAGCTCTTGTCAGGAGTTTGATATTGAAGACTCTTTAACTCATATGGGACATTGGACAAGGCCAATACTATTTTGTGTATTCTTCAAGATAACTGTCATCAGCCAAGGTGACAGAGAAACTTCTGTAGATCAGTCAGGGTACAGGAAAACTTCCATGTCTCCTCATACCAGGCATTGTGCTTCTTTAGTGACCCTTCCCAAGTGAGGAAAACTGTATAGCCCTGGTCTCTGGTAGTGTTTCTGACATTTATCTGGTTTGTCTCTTGTCAGATTGGTGGGATCCGGTTCCTCTATGATAACCTAGTAGAGTCTTTAGAAAGGTTTAAGACCAGTAGTGGCTTTGGCTGTATACTGGCCCATAGCATGGGTCTGGGGAAAACTCTGCAAGTGATCTCCTTCATTGATGTCCTCTTCCGCCACACGCCAGCCAAAACAGTCCTTGCCATTGTGCCGGTAAGAGCTCTAACTCGCCCCTCTGAACATCTCTGGATACTAAAATACTTGTTGAGTTCAGCTCTAAGCTCATTCCTTAAAACTTGGGCATGCGTGTGCGTGTGCGTGTGCGTGTGTGTGTGTGTGTGTGTGTGTGTGTGTGTGTGTGTGTTGGGGGTGAGGGGGCATCTTTGTTTAGTGGGTAAAAGTGACAATCACCTGAGTTTAATTCTAGGGATCTACATAGTGGCAGGAGAGGATTGGCTCCTGCAGGTTGCCCTCTGACCTCTTCGTGTACACACACAAAATAAATAAAATGTTAAAAAAAGAAAGAAAGAAAAAAAGCCAACTCTTTGGGGCTTGTTGTAGGTTAATACTCTCCAGAATTGGCTGGCAGAGTTCAACATGTGGCTCCCAGCTCCTGAAGCCCTCCCAGCTGACAGCAAGCCAGAAGAAGTCCAGCCGCGGTTCTTCAAAGTTCATATCTTGAATGATGAGCACAAGTAGGTGGCCTACCCTGTTTCTCTGTCTCATTCCTTTTTAGACTTCTCTGAGACTAGTACAGTATGTCTCTCTGTCTTCCCATGTCCTTCTTTTTTTTTTTTTTTTTTTGTTTTTTTGTTTTGTTTTGTTTTGTTTTGTTTTTTGAGACAGGGTTTCTCTGTGTAGCCCTGGCTGTCCTGGATCTCGCTCTGTAGGCCAGGCTGGCCTTGAACTCACAGAGATCCGCCTGCCTCTGCCTACCGAGTGCTGGGATTAAAGGTATATGATACTTATCTCCTGACCCCACATTCTTTTTGATTCTTGATATTTCACTTGTCTGTTCTTGCTTACCTCCACACACCCCCACCTCAAACACACACACACACACACACACACACACACACACACACACACACGCACGCACACAGAGAGAGCTTTTCAGTAAAGTCAGCGTTATATAGCCTGGGAAGTTTGAAGTTTCTTTGTTTTGCTCTAGAATGCTTTTCTGACATAAAGTATCTGCAGCCTAGTCACATTTTCTGGTGTTTATTGTAACATTCACCATGACACAATGAACTTCAGACTCTGAAGCACTGGTTGATAGTTGACCTTTAATAGTACAACTTCCAAAACTTTGAAAAGTACACACTTTGGTTTTGTTTTATATTTAAATAGAATTACTATTTCTATTTTCTGAAGTTAACTTGATTTCCAAGAATCTATAGTGACTTCTTTGTTTAAGCCAGCTGTCCATGCTTTCCTTTCGTCTCCTTGGCACAGACGGTTTAAAAAGGCTCTTTTCTGTAATTTGGTCGTACCCATGAAAATGAGGCTCCCAGTGACCCATCAGGGGTTGGTCACCTGCTCTGCTCTCTTGGATTTCAGAACCATTTGTCACCTGTAGTTAGCGCACCACTGAGAGGACTCGGGTGTGCCACGGAGCGCCTGCCAAGGGTCTCTGCCCTCCATTGCCTTTGCCTCTGTACTGTTTGCTTTTGTTTTCATCATGGAGCCTGGTCAGGTGACGTGTGCAGTGTTGCCCTTCTTCCCATGATCTGTGCTTACCACGGGAATTCCTTAAAATGCTCTCTAGAACGTTCCCGGCAATCGTAGGTGTACACGCAGGGGCTTAGCATGTTCTTTTGCCCTCTGCCATTGAATTATTGATTCTCACCGTTTAGCCACCACCATTGATCCAGTCCAGTATAAAGTAGTATTTCTGGGATACTAGGAAAGTCCTTGAGTAGCTAGTCCAACTTAGGCTTGCTGCAAATGAAATCTTTGGCAATAAAGCATTCCAAGTGTTAGTCAGTGCCGCTTTGATTAAAGAATTCTTCCTGAGTAGCAGCAGAAGCAGCAATGCATTCTTTCTGTTGACTTTTTTTGAAAACTGAAAGCCAATTTTATGGGACAGTTCATAGCTCCCAGTTCTCTCTCCTCACTCCTACAGGACGGTGGCATCTCGTGCTAAAGTGACGGCTGACTGGGTGTCAGAGGGTGGAGTGCTGCTGATGGGCTATGAAATGTACAGACTGCTCACTCTGAAGAAGTCCTTGGCCACAGGTAGACCGAAGAAAACCAAGAAACGCTCTCACCCAGTCATTATTGATCTGGATGAAGAAGATCGACAGCAGGAGTTCCGGAGAGGTGGGTGGCTTATCCTGGAGACACTCCTCTGCTATGTCAGGGGCAAAAGTGGCCAAAAGTACCAGTTAGGTGTGAAGTGAATTGTTTCCATAAACCAGGAAGCTGGTGGGACCACCTCCAGTGCCTTTCAGAAAGTGCTGTGTTTTCTGCAAGCCACACCTGGCCTCAGAGGACCCTCCCCTGTCTTTGTGTCTCTGTTTGACTTACAGACAGCTGAGGAAGTAACCACTGCCATTACCACTTCATAGAGATGTTATAAGAAAGTATTAAGAGAACACAAATGGTTTATATTGTTCATATAAGGGCAGGACATGATGGTGTACATTTTTAAATCCCAAGACTTGAGAGGGGGAGGCAGGCAGATCTCTGTGAGTTTGAGGCCATCCTTTCTACATAGTGAGTTCCAGACCAGCCAGAACTACATAGTGAGACCCTGTCTCAAAACAAACAAACAAACAAACAAACAAAAAATCCTCTAAAGCTAATATAAAGATGATGATGATGATGATGATGATGATGATTTGGGCTGTTGAGATGTTTCAGTGGTTAAGAGCACTTGTTCATCCAGAGGACCCAGGATGTTCCCAGCACCCATATGGTGGGTTTACAGCCATCTTTAACTCCTGTTCCAGAGGATCAGATGCCCTCTTCTGACCTATGTAGGCACCAAGTATGCACATGGTACACAGATAGGCATACATACAAACACTCACACACAAATAAAATGAATACACCTAGTAAAATTAAAACTTAAAAAATAATATTTTGCTAATTGTCTGAGCATTTCATACAATGTATTTTGATCATATTTACCCTCCTTCAACTCTTCCCAGACCTGCCCTCTCCACCCTCATCTCCCTACCCATCAACTGAATTTTCTATCTTGGCAACTCAAATTCAGTTTATGTTGCTCTTGGGAGTAGGTGTGGTTGACCCTCCAGGGATGATATCATTAAAGAAAACCTACTTTCCCTGTCCCAGCAGCTACCAAATACCAATAGCTCCTCAGCTAGTGTTGGGATTCTCACCCAACTTTCCTTCTCTATGCTGGGGTTTTTGCCTGGCTTGAACTTGTTCAGGTTTTGTGCATGCATGCTGTCAAAATGTTGAATCCCTATGTCCAGCTGCCCTGTTGTGTCCAGAAAACACTGATTCTTTGAAGTTACTCACCACCTCTGCCTCTTACAATCTTTCTACCCTCTCTTCCACAAAGATTTCTGGTGTGTCTATGCGCACGCGTGAGCACATGTGATGTGTACATTCTCTTTATGGATAAGCACACTACAGTTTCTTATTCTCTGCGTGTTGACCTGTTGTGGGTCTCCATGTTAATTGCCCTCTATAAGGAGAAGCTTCTCTGATGAAGATGAGAGATGTACTGAGCTATGGATATCCATTCTATTTTGTTGTTGTTGTTTTTGTTTTTTGTTTGTTTGTTTGTTTTGTTGTTGTTCTTTGAGACACGGTTTCTCTGTGTAGCTTTGGTGCCTGTCCTGGTTCTTGCTCTGTAGACCAGGCTAGCCTAGAACTCACAAAGATCTGCCTGGCTCTGCCTCCTGAGTGCTGGGATTAAAGGCGTGCGCCACCACCGCCCGGCCCATTCTATTTTTTAAGGAGCCTTTGTCCATTGAAAATTTTAAGGCTTTAGAAGCCATCTATTGTATAAGTCTTCATCCTGTGAGATTGTCTGTTCTGGGTTTGCTTCTGTGGTAGATAGAGCTGGAGTGAATATGCCATTTAGCAGGGACTGGTGAATAATTGTGAGAAGACTTTGTCCTTAACTAGCTCCTATCATCCAGCCTTCAGAAGGACCCAAAATGCTGGATGGCAAGAGCTCACTGTGGTGTCTGAGTTATTCCCATGGATTTCATGTAGACATATTTTTAATCCTAGGCTCACAATTTGTGGTGACCCCTTCTCTGTTCTCCAATTGATTTAAGCCTTAGGATTGCAAGGAATTTTTACTTTTAGCTTGAAAAAGAAAAATTTAAAGTGAATAGGTAAAATAATGAAAAGATGGGGATAAGAAGATAGACATGCAAGAGTCAGTGTCCAGGTTAGTTAACATCGCACTAAACACATAGGAGCTTGTCTAGCTGCTTCCCTTTTACCAATGGGGGCTGACTCTTGCTTCCCCGCTTCCTTCATTTCTTCTGTCTCTTCCAGGGTTCTCCCCTACTTCTCATATTATTGACTAAGAGCAGGCCCTCTCCCTCTGACTCCGGATCCTCTTCCCTCCTTAGAGTTTGAGAAGGCCTTATGCCGCCCTGGTCCCGATGTGGTGATTTGTGACGAGGGACACCGCATCAAAAATTGCCAAGCCAGCACCTCACAGGCTCTGAAGAACATCCGTTCTCGTCGGCGGGTAGTGCTGACTGGGTACCCTCTACAGAACAACCTCATTGAGTACTGGTGCATGGTGGACTTTGTGCGTCCAGATTTCCTTGGTACTCGTCAGGAGTTCAGCAACATGTTTGAACGCCCTATCCTGAACGGGCAGTGTATTGACAGCACACCTCAGGATGTCCGCCTCATGCGCTACCGGAGCCATGTTTTGCATAGCCTCCTGGAGGGCTTTGTGCAGAGGTGAGGCCTAGTTTCTGAATCTTTAGAGGGATGGAGGGCATGCCAAAGCTATTATAAAGGGGAACTGTTACCACTGGAGGGCCTTTCCTAGTGGAGCAGCAATAAAACTGGGTAGCTACCAGATGATGGATGTACTGTTTCCGTTCTCTGAAAGCTTGGCCTATAAGCACTTCACTCAAAAGTTATCGTTGTTGAACGTGGTGGCACATGTCTCCTAGTCCTCAGGAGGATGAGGTAGGTGAGTTTGAGGCCAGCATGTGCTACATAGCAAGCTCAAGCCAGTGTCATCTAAAGTCACTAAAAATACCTCTTAACTTGTTTAAAAAAAAAAAAAGAACGAGTCAGCATTCTGCTGACTTTGATAAAAGAATAAATATGATTTTAGGATATTGCTTTACCAGTTTCAGCATCCCAGTTGATGTAGTGTAAGCTAGCCTAAAACAGTTCTTCAGTTCCTCCTGTAGGATGATAGATGTGGAAAAAGGTCAGAATTGGGGCATGAACCTAGAGTTCCTTTGGCCTTAATACTCAGTTAGTGATGACTTGGGACAGGTTACTTTGTTTGAACCACCCTGCTCTAACAGAAGGATGCATTGCCTGTTGAGAGATTTCTAGAAGATGGTGTGGCAAGAGTGAAGGCCTGTTGTATCCTGTACCGACCTGTCTTGGCCACAGTTCCTGGCTATGCTTCCTATAGGCCACTTCTAATCTCTGTGCCTCTGTAGGAGAGGCCATACTGTGTTGAAGATTCACCTCCCTGCCAAAGAAGAGAATGTGATCCTGGTGCGGCTTTCTCAGATCCAGCGAGATTTGTACACACAATTCATGGACCGTTTCCGGGACTGTGGTAGCAGTGGCTGGTTGGGGCTGAATCCTCTGAAGGCTTTCTGTGTGTGCTGCAAGGTGAGTGGGGGCCTCAGGGAAGATGGATCAGAACTAAGGGTACACATAATTCCCACTAGGGTGTTACTCCCGGTGGGAATCCTTGCTGAAGGAAGAAGGAAGTGAGAAGGGCTGCCTCACTTCACAACACGGGAGCATTCTTTGGAGACTCCAAGGGAGACATGCTGATTGTATGCTACGAAACTTCTGAGGGTGCTGCTCGTTTAGTATGTCCAGTGTTTCCTTTAGGAGCACAACTGCTGCATGGTTGGTGGTGCTGAACTCCACAAACCATCCTTTCTTACTGGTTTTTTCTCTTGGAAAAGAATGGTGATGGATGACTATTGTGGAATGGAGTTTTTTTTACTGCTCTGTGACTGAGGCTGGTCCTGGTGGCCTAAGCCTATAATGCTACGTTCAGGAGGTTGAAGTAGGAGAGTAGTGATTTGGGACAGCTTGAGCTACACAGGGAGACACTGCCCAAAAGTAGAACGTAAAAGGAGTTATACAAAGTGCCTTCCGACTGCTCTGTGTTTCATAGATTGAGATCTTTCTCATCCCTGTAGTGATCCTATTTCTCTGACTTAGTGTCTCTGGTTATATTCTTGGCAGATCTGTTAGGTATTGTTTCTGATTCCCCTTACTTTAGTAAGTCTGCTGAAGGTACATCTCTGGGGTCAGGTGGTGTTTCTTCAGTCACATTTAGAGTCTCACTATATAGTCCAGGTTGTCTTGAAACTCACATCCTCCTGCCTCAGCCTCCTGAATGTGGGGATTACTGGTACGTGCCACCATACTTGGCAATGGATAGGATTTCAAAATGTCTCTTTTGTCTTTTGAAAGAGGGTCTTGCTCTGTTGTCTTGATTGGCCTTAAGCTCTTGGCAATCCTCTTGCCTCAGCCTTCTCAGGATGTGGATTATAAGCAAGTGTCTTGACACATGGCTTTCAGAATGCTGCTTTGGTAGCTCTGTCCTGATGAGAGCCAAGGGACAAAAGTGGAAGGGCTCTTGTGACGGTGCTCAGGGTTATGGTGGCCTTCCTTCTCTCTCCTTTGCCAGGAATTCTCAACGTTTCCTAGGAATTGTTCCTGAAATCACATTGATTGGTCATCTATTAGTCGGATAATCTGTTTTTCATAGGGAGGGATTAATTTTGTTTTGTATAGTAGCTGAATGTAGCCATATAAAGAAAACAAAACATTCTTTCCCTGCTTGAGTTAAGAATGAAATGCTTGTGACACAGACTTTTTGATTATACACCACACTGGCATTTCCCATTCACGTGTCATGGTCATCAGAGCCAGCAGTGAAATTGCAAGTCCTTTGACTCTGAAGGATTTGGGGGTACATTAATTTTGAGTATGCAATGTGAGCTGTAGCAGCTGTTTTTTTGAACATGTTTCCATACTCCTCAGGACACCCTTGGAATGTTATCTGGTCTGTACTTTTCCTTGTTTAACTTCAGATCTGGAACCATCCTGATGTTCTGTATGAAGCCCTTCAGAAGGAGAACCTAGCCAATGAGCAGGACCTAGATGTGGAAGAGCTTGGCTCAGCAGGGACCAGTGCCCGTTGCCCATCACAGGGCACAAAAGTCAAGGGAGAAGATAGCACCTTGGCTTCCTCAATGGGAGAAGCAACCAATAGCAAGTTCCTCCAGGGAGTTGGCTTTAACCCTTTCCAGGAGCGAGGCAATAACATAGTTACGTATGAATGGGTGAGTCAAGCTGTAACCATCAACGACTTCTGAGGAGGGGTGGTGCTGACAGCCTGGGGAAAGGATGGTGTACACAGGGCACTGCACTGCTGGGCCTGTGCAAAGAACGCTGAAGGTGGTCAGCGGGCCACTGCCTTAGAGGAGGGGATTTTGTTTCTACTCATCCAGCCTTGGACCTGCTCCAATCTTCTCTTTTGCAGGCCAAGGATCTCCTGACTAATTACCAGACTGGAGTCTTGGAAAATTCTCCCAAGATGGTACTTCTTTTCCACCTGATTGAAGAAAGTGTGAAGCTTGGGGACAAGATCCTTGTGTTTAGGTAAGAAGAAAAATTCCCAGTTGAGGCTTGGTGTCTGTAGGAAGGATGAATGCAGCACCTCTGCAGCGAGACCATCTAACTTCATACCCGCACCTGGCCTTTTCCAGTGCTCTGTGACCAAGCACTTGGAGGTAGGGCTTTCTGGCATCCCAACGCCCAAACCAGGTTTTTTTCATTAACATTGGAGATCATATCCTAGATATCCTACTCCTTCAGACTGTGTTTTTGTTTATTTTTTAACATTTATTTGTGTATTTGCTTTATTTATTTATGTTTAAATTTTTCTTTTTTTCCTTTTTTTCAAATTTATTTATTTATTCACCTATTTATTTGTTTGTTTATTCGTTTATTTATTATACGGTGTTCTGCCTGCATGTATCTCTGCAGGCCGGAAGAGGGCACCAGATCTCATTATAGATGGTTGTGAGCCACCATGTGGTTGCTGGGAATTGAACTCAGGTCCTTTGGAAGAGCAGTCAGTGCTCTTAATCTCTGAGCCATCTCTCCAGCCCTAAATTTTTCATTTACCTTAAATTTGTGATGCTAGGAGTTGCACCTAGGACCTCATTCGTACCAGGCAAGCACTCTAGCATTGAGATTCGGCGCGGCAGCAAGTGCCTTTATGTGCTGAGATGTCTTGTCCCCTCTCTTTAGGTTTTTGAGACAGGGCTCATATAGCCAGGCTGGTTTGAGTGCCTGATTCTTTGCCGAATGGTGGGATTATAGGTGCATGCCCCCACCCCTCGCATTCCTTCTGAAAGTTTGAGACAGAGTCTTACTAAGTTCCCTGGGCTGGTCTTGAATTTACTCTGAAGCCTAGGCTGGCCTTGAATTTGTGTTCCTCTTGCTTCAGCCTCCCATGAAGGTGAGATTACCAGGCCCGACTAGTTTTTGCACTTCAGTCTATAAGAAAAAATACAAAGACTAAAGAGTACATTTGGTTAGTCGGATGTGGTGGCTTTTAATCCCTGCACCTGGGAGACAGAGGCATGTGGATCTCTGTGAGTTCCAGGACAACCAGGGCTATGTAGAGAAACCCTGTCTCAAACAAAACAAATCAAAGAACAAACAAGCGAAAAGACTGTATGTCTACAAGACCTAAAATGTTTGCTGTTTTTCCCTTTATAGAGCACATTTGCTGTTACTTCTATCCCTTCCCCCACTTTTTTAAAATAAGGTTTTGCATATAAGGCCAAGTAAGTGACATGATTTATGCCATGGTCACACTCTAGGTGTGGCTGGGGCTTTGAGTCTCACCAAGACCTGACTATGTACAAGGAAACAGGCATGAAGTGGATTCTTTCTGACCACATTGTGCCCCAAGGACCTGGTTTGGGAGCCTCAGATGAGGGCTTCCACCTGTGACAGTCAGTTTCAGACTTGTTCCCTGATTTTACATACTGCTTTTCAAGAACCCAGCTCTCTGAATGTTTTGAAAACAGTCAAATGGATCCATTGCCATAGTCAGATGCTTAAGATTGGCTATGGCCCAGTTAGACTCATTTGTATCTCATGTTGTATTGGATTGCACTACCAAATACTACTGAGCATTCAGTTAAACCCCAGAGTTTTCAATGGAGAGATTAAGGAATCAGAGAAATAGTCTTTTGTTTGTTTGTTTGATTGGTTGGTTGTTTTTCTGTTTTATTTCTATGGGTTGGTGGTAATAAGTATATGGATAACGGCTCCCATTATGACTGAGGGAGGATATCCTTGGTTGTTCTTGGTGAAGTTCCATCTTACAGGGAGTAGGTTGGGGGAACTCCATTTGAAGGTTGCACATGAGTGGAAGAGCAAGGGTCCTTGAGGTTTGAGAGCCATCTGAATGACTTTTTCCCTTGCAGCCAGAGTCTGTCTACCTTGGCTCTCATCGAGGAGTTCCTAGGGAAACGAGACGTGCCCTGTCTGCCTGGGGCCGAGGGGCAGGGAGCCCAGAAGTGGGTTCGAAATGTCAGCTACTTCCGTGAGTTTATTGCTACGTTGTTTCTGGAGTCTTAGCAAGATCTATTTAAGGGCTTCCTCTTTCTCTCTCTTTCTCTCTTTTCTGACTCCATTCTTCAAGTATATAGAAATACGTTATTAGCCAAGAAATAGGGAGTTACTGAAAGGTAGCTTTTGAGAAGGAACCACTACTAGGGCTGGAGAGATGACTCAAGTGCTAGGGTTAAAGACACGTGTGACCATGCTGGCTCAAAGCTGGCTTCTAAGAGGGCAGAGTCACTGTGTGGGGGTGGCTGGAGGAGCCTCAGGTAGAAGATGGGAAGAATTTGGAAGGTTAGAGCCACTATGGCCTAATGACTGTCCAAATCAGAGTGAGCATGAACCTAGATCATACTTTCTCTATAGGGGAGCTAAGTACTCCCAAGGGAATGACAAGTTTGGGAGTGTGTATGTGGGGGATGTGTAATTTATAGGTCCGTGTAACCATGTCTACATTCTATCTATAATATTAATATTTCATGGAAGACATGGTGTGATTGAGAAAAGGTGTCTAAAAGTGAATGGTAATAAAAAAAATAAAAGTTGAGAAATGTTGGCCCTACCCTGTTGACATTTGGCCTAGACTTATACATGTCTAACCTATGTGTTGTAGGATATTCAGTAATATCTGTATTTTTTTCCAACTTGATGTCACTAGCCTCTTCAGTTTTGAGAACTAAAAATGCCTCCAGTCATTGCTAGATTGTTCCCTGGGGGTAGGAGAGTGGAGAAATAACCCTTTGAGAACCACTGGCCTAAAGAAATGCTGTAGAGAAGTGGAGGTTTTCTATAGGATTGTGTTTTCTGTAGGATTGTCCAATGAGACAGTGGTGAGCTGTGCTTCAGTATTACAAAACTCAGGTTAGAAAGTAAGTTGGGGTCCTGATTGAAACCACTAATACCAGGCAGCTAAAACGTCTGCTTGCTGTAGCATAGTAACTCAGTTCCCTGTCTGGTATATCGTATCCTTGACCTGCCCTTTCCCCAATACAATGCTGCTTCGTAAGGGAAGGTGATAATTTCTTCCACGTGTGAACTTTGGTCTTTTTGTTCTTAATGAATGACACTGCTTCAAGTCTCTTTCTTTTTTAAAGACAGAGTCTCACTACATAGCCATGGTTGGCCTGGGACTCACTATGTAGACTAGGTTGGCCTCAAACTCTTAGATCATTCTGCCTTTGCTTCCCAAGTGCTGGGATAAACGTTGCGCATTACCACACCGTACCCTTTGGGGTCTTTTTTTTAAAATAGCAAGTTCTTAACATCAAGAGCTTTATTTAAAAAAAGAAAGAAAAGCAACAGTGTCTTGCTGGGCCTGGTGGCACACCCATAAACCCAGCATTTAGTGGCTGGGGAAGATGATTGTGAGATGAGAGCTAGCCGGGACTATACAGTGACACTGTGTAAAAACCAAACCGTCTCAGGGAAGAGGAGTGATGGAAGAACATGGTCTATATTAAAACACAAAACCCTTGGTGCTCCTTTACCCACTAGGAGTCCCTAAAGAAGCTGGGTGGGCATTTTGAGTCAGTCTTTTCTAAGATCCATCTGTGAGTCTTAGGCACTCTTTAGTCTAGAAACCCTCGCCTTAGAATTCACTAGAGGGGAAAAATATGTTTTATACATTTCTCTCCCCACCCCCCGAGACAGGGTTTCTCTGTGTAGACCAGGATGGCCCCAAACTCAGAGAGGTCTATCTGCTTCTGCCTCCCAAATGCTGGGATTAAAGGCATGTGCCACCACTGCCTGACTGGATTTTTTAGTTTTATGTTACATGTAAGAGTTACTTGAGTCTACTTTCACAGTGCTGATATCCAGGCTCCATCTTAGACCCATGGTTTGCCCAGTGGGTAGACATTTTGTTTTGTTTTTAAAACATTTGGAGGGTTGGAGAGATGGCTCAGTGGTTAAGAGCTCATACTGCTTGTTCTTGCAGAAGACCAGAATTTAGATTCCAGTGTCTATGTTAAGTAGGTCACAAATACCTATAGCTCTAGCTCCTAGGGAATCTGATGCATGTGGCCTCTGCATGCACCTGCACTCATATGTATATACCTACACAGAGACATAGTAACATATACAATTAAAAATAAAATAAATACTTTTTCTAAAAACCCACATATTTTTGCAGTGACTTTGCTGAGTTTCTCTGCCCTCATCTATTTATTGGGTTTGTTTTTCTTTCTTCCTAGGGCTAGATGGTAGCACCCCTGCCTTCGAGAGAGAGCGGCTCATTAATCAGTTCAATGATCCCAGCAACCTCACCACCTGGTTGTTCCTTCTTTCCACAAGGTGAGTGGAGTCTGTAAGGGGCTGTTCCTGCAATTTGCCACGTGGGCAGGTACCGCAGAGTTTCATCTAAATCAGAGAAGAGCTCTGCTCAGGTTTGTAATTTGTTTTTTGAGGTCAGAAAGGGGATCCCGGGAAAAGTTGTTATGAAGGTAGTCATCATAGTGTCATAAAGTTCTTTGAGACCTTCATTAATAATTGTCATAATTAGATTTTCTCTCAGGGGTGCTTTATGGCAAGGAGTGCTTTGTTACATTAGATGATGTGATATCAATGTAAGTAAAAATGCTTTAGAAAGTGAAAAGTGCCCAATCTCAGCAATCAGGAGGTAGGAGGATTTTGAGTTTAAGGCCAGCCTGAGTTCTATCACTGAGTACTGCCTCAAAACACAAGAACAAACCAGTATGAAAAACAAATTGAAAATGTAGTATAACTGTAAAAGGCTGATGTTTTCTGTTTCATGACAAGTACTTTAAAGGCTCTGTTGCTTTCTACCAACAGTGTTCAACAGTGTATGGGTTCTTTTTCATTTGTTTGTCTGAAATGAGGTCTCATGTAGCCCATGCTGGTCCTTAGTTCCTGATCTTTCTGCCTGTACTGCTCATAAACTGGGATCGTAGGCTTGTGCCACCATTCCCAGTAGATAGGAGTCTTTCATCCCCCTTAGGTATTAAAGTAAAAACATTGGGAACATTTTATGTACAGACATTTCTACTCACTAAGGGACAGCACTCTGGAGCTATATGTAGGGGTTCTACCTTTTCCAGAGGTATAGAGAGCAATAGACACTGTTATATTGGACTTCAGGACACACTTTTCAATGTTTGAGGAGCAAGCATCGTGTTTATCAGGACAACAAAATTCTTGAGTTTGCTATGCTTGAGACAAAGAGTGATGTTGGGGTAGGAGTCACAGAGGGCAAAGCTTACTAGAAAACCATCTTTAAGACTAAGAGCTCTATGGTTGTTGCTTATGTCTTCAAGGGCCGGATGCTTGGGTGTGAATCTGATTGGTGCCAACCGAGTGGTGGTATTTGATGCTTCCTGGAACCCTTGCCATGATGCCCAGGCAGTTTGTCGGGTATACCGTTATGGCCAGAAAAAGCCCTGTCACATCTATCGCCTTGTAGCTGATTATACTCTTGAGAAGAAGATCTATGACCGGCAGATTTCCAAGCAGGGCATGTCAGGTGTGCCATTTTCCAGGCTATTCCAGATAGACTTCTATACCAGCTGCCGTCCTACACGGGGTCAAGGGTGTGAGGGGAGGAGCAGGGCATGGGAACACAGATAGGCTTTGAATCAGAATGCCAGAAGTTTCTCCCATATCTTTCTAATTCAGATCATTAAGGAGATTGGCCTCATATTGTGGAAAGTAAGTTTAATAAGAGGAGTTAGTAGTTTTCTATGCTGTTTCCATTTAATCAGGGCCCTTGGCCTGTCCTTTGACTTTTGTGTGTGGAGGACTTTTCCGTATTGTCAGTTAAGCCACTTTCTCCCTGCTGACCTATGTAGTTGTGTTTGCAGTCTGCTCTGGCCTGTGCTGACTTTGTTCTTATCTTTTTCCGCTAGACCGGGTAGTGGATGATCTCAACCCAATGCTGAACTTTACCCGGAAGGAAGTGGAAAACCTGCTGCACTTTGTTGAGAAGGAGCCAGCTCCCCAAACATCTTTGGATATAAAGGGGATCAAGGAGTCAGTCTTGCAGCTTGCCTGTCTGAAGTACCCTCACCTTATCACCAAGGTAAATAGCTGATGTACATGACATCCTTGGTATGGCAGACTCCGTCAGTGAAGGCTTGTTTGACAAACCTGCTTCCTTCTGAAGTGGTGCATGCACACGCCTGGGACTGAAGTGATCTTTTGCTTACCCCACCTACCTCCACCCCTTGTCTGGTCTTTGGAGTGTTGAGCTTAGTCAGCCCTGTCCAACAATCTGACCACTGTGAATCTCCCTAACAGAAGGAGGAAGTAAGTTCTGAATGCAGTTGAATTCTGTGAACTCTCTATTCTTTTGGTAGGGAATATAAACTTAGGCATTTGAAACTGATACTAGTTGTGAACTCTATTGTTTATTTTTAAGATTTATTTTTACTTTTAGTTGTGTGTATGTGTGTGTCTTTGTGGGTATGTACATGTGAGTGCAGCTACCCATGTAGCCCAGAGTGTTGGATCCTCCCGTAGCTGGAGTTATAGGAAGCTGTGAGCTACCCAACATGGGTGCTGGAAACTAAACTTGGGTCCTCTGCAAGAGTAGTATATGCTCTTAACTCTTAACCACAGAGTCATTTCTCCAGCCGCTTTTTAATTTTTAAAAAAGAGCGTGTGTGTGTGTGTGTGTGTGTGTACACAAATGTGTGAACTCGTGCACCCACCATGGCATGCATGTGGAGATAAGAGTCAATTCTCTCTTTCTCCCTGTATGTGTATTCTGGGAATTGAACTCAGGTCACCAGGGTACAGCTCACTAGCCCATGAACTACACTCTTGACAGAACCTGCTTGCCTATAAGCAGACTTTTTGCCAGTGTTGGAAACAACCAACCTCGTCTTGGTTCCATATAAGACTCACTGTACATCAGTTATATTTGCACAAAGACTAGTAATTAAACCCAATGTCTTGTCTCCAGGAGCCTTTTGAGCATGAGTCATTGCTCCTCAACCGAAAGGATCACAAGCTGACCAAAGCTGAGAAGAAAGCAGCAAAGAAAAGCTATGAGGAGGACAAGCGGACATCAGTACCCTATACGCGCCCATCGTATGCGCAGTATTACCCTGCCAGTGACCAGAGCCTGACCAGCATCCCTGCCTTCAGTCAGAGGAACTGGTGAGTTGCTGAAGGAAGAGAGTCTGGCTGGTCGAGAATCACATTCCTTTCATCCAGTTCCTGTTCAACCAAAGGGAGAGTGTACAGCCTGCTCTTTGGCTGCTCTGAAAAGAAGGTCCTGTTCTAGGGTCAGGTGTCAGAGCAGCTCAGCAGCACATGTGTTCTGAATGGCTCTAGTTTTGATGACCTTGGCTGGAGAAATGAGCTGCTGATTTTGCCACTCAGCAGAGCCCTTCTGGTAGAATGGTATAAAATGGTGGTTTTATGGGGCAAACTTTAAGTCACATGTATATAACAACCAAAGAGGGCATCTTCCTCATGCATCAAGACCAAAGATACAGAACTCAGGAAGCTTATTGACAGGTAGGGTTGGTGAGATGTTCAGCAGAGAGAGTACTCTGTATGCAAGCCTGAGGACCTGAGTTCAATTCCTAGAACCTACATGTAAGTGGGAGGAGAAAACTGACTCTACATAGAGCTGTCCTCTGACTTCCACACACATGCCTTGGCAAGCATGCACAATAATAATATTTTTTTCCTTCATTATTTATTGAAGAATTACTATGTGCAAAGCATTCACACATGGCCTGGCAGAGTGCATTTAAGTACAAAGAATCAATAGAGCCATTCCAAATCAAGTGTAGGAAAAGGCACACACAGATGTCTTGAGGTAGGAAATGCCAACAAGTATAAAAAGTTTTTAAAAGCTTAGCAAGAGGAAGTTAAATCTGCTATCAGAAAACCAAATGTGGTGGTGCATGCCTGTAATCCCAGCACTCAGAATGTAGGGGCAGGAGGAGAAATTTAAGGTTATCCATGGTGAGTTTGAGGCCAACCAGGAGTATATAAGTGATGGTGGTGGGAAGAAGAGACTGGGGGGTAGGGAGATGGGGGTGGGAGTTGGGGAGACAGGACAGACATAAATGCAGAGAGAGAGAGAGAGAATCTTGATCTTGAATCAGGAGTAATAACTTTGTCATGTACCATCTAGTTGAAAGGTGAGCCAGGAAGAACACACCACTGACCATGGGTGATATTTTGTTAGAAAGAGATGCATAGCCAGATCTCTCTCTGGCTGTAGTACTGTCATAGAAGTCTGGCTTTGTGCAGGGGCTTTGGTTGCTCCTGCATTTGTGCGGTGGTCATAACTAGAGAGACACTGTGGAGACTGACCTAGATAGGAGCAGGAGGAGCATCATGAAGTAGTTTGGAGTAGAGAGGGGCATCTGTGTAACTTACTGAGGTTGGGGATATGTGTGAGAGAGAATCAGAGAGTGTGTGTGTGAGAGAGAATCAGGGAGTGTGTGTGTGAGAGAGAA
>CABHPP010148294.1:52390-84215 GCA_902168425.1 Peromyscus attwateri | reverse complement strand
TGGAACAAAAGGAAACAGGAAGGAGAAAAATGTGGGGAGGGGGACGGCAAGGGCTGTTGAACAAGCGGCTCTTTGCCAAACATGGCTGTAGGGGCCTCCTTCAGTTCACAAAGCGCGAACAGCAGCACCAGGTCACCTGGTCTCCTGTTAAATATGGACCCTCCCATGCAGCCAATGGGCCCCGTGTTCCCCACTGCCAGGAACGCAACACGCTCTGGTTTGATTCATCCTGCCAGTTCTGAACTTGCAGGTCACGCCCCGGCCCAGAGCCCGCCTCTTGCTCCCGCCACACCTGCCTGACCATTCACCCCGCTAGCGCCCCTCTTCCCACAGGTGCCCACCACTAAGGACTGCTGCAAACCTCCCAGCAGCCCCGCTACTCGGAATTTGCTTGGGGCCCTCTTAGAGCAGCTCTGTCTTTCCAGGGCGTCCCTGTGCGGTGGCAAGAAGGCCCCTCCAGCCTGCAGTGTAGAGGCTGGCCAGCTCTGGTCCTGCTGTGGAAAAGATAACATTGCTGATATGAACCCGGCCATCCTCGAAGCACCTCCTGTGAGCCAGTGAGTGCGCACGCAGCTTTTCAAAACAGTTCGACCTCCCTGAAAACCACAAAGTCTAACAAGACTCCCAATATCTCCATGCTTACAGTCACTAACCAAAGGCCAGGGCATCTATGTACCAGGTACTTAAGAGGCACTCGGCTCAGGCACACAACACAACTCAAGGAGCAAGCATAATCCTCATCTACAGTTCTGTGGGAGGTCACTCCTAAGTATCAGCCTCCTAGATTTTCAAACTGCCCTGTACTCCCAACTCTGTTTTCACCCCTCCTATCCTGGAAACTGTTTTGGGTGCTAAGCCTACAGGCAACATGCTGATGTTTTAAATCCCAGAGTAAGCCAACCATTACATCCAAAGCGAAAAGCAAGTGACCATTATCTTGAACAGAAAGGACATTTATATTTTCTTCAGTGGCTGTAAAAGACACCATAAAATAGAATATGCAGCATGTATCCTCATGATTAATAACAGAGCTTGCTAATTATTCTCCTGGGTCCCTGGATACATCCAACTGGTCACCAAGAACAATCAATTCTTTCAGAAAATAAAAGAATGCAAATAGTCTCTGATCACTAGAAAAATCTGCTTGTTGTATCATTAACAAAGAGAATAGAAATGAGGCTCAGATTTGGGGTTTTCTGATCAGACAGTTATCCATCTGCAAGCGTGGGTGATCACAGACAAGGGCCTGCCATATGTGGGGTCTCGGAGACCCAGAGACCATGCAGACACAGGAACAGATGATGGACTCAGGAGAGGTGAATGCTGACAAGGCAATAGATCAGAAACAGAATTTCAACAGGTGACATGGATGTGTCAGAATGGACATAGCCACAAAGACTGTGGTTTCATCAGGAGGACTGATGTCTCCAAAGACCTGGGAGGAACAGGTACAATCCAAGACCGGAGATTCGGGCCATTGACAGAACCAGAGGGTAAGTTAGGACCTAACCAGTTGAACAAGGCAAGTGCCCCAGTCATTGGAAACAAGTGGGAGCCTATCTCTGCTCCTAGGTCCAAGCTTTGGGCTTTTTAATACTGCCAATGAAGATCTGGGATGTAGAAGGCAGGAGAAGCCTCCAAGGAGCAGGATGTGGCCCTGTGGCAGGAGTCTTACAGCCTGCCTGACTCGCAGGGGCAAAGTACCTGGGTACATGGTGTTCAGGTCCACTGCCAACCATGTAGATTTGCTCCCAACCCAGAAAATAAATTCTAAAACTGAACCAGACTTCATCCTCCTAGGCCTCCTGAGGAACCTATAGGTTTCCCAAGGAAGCAGCTACCAGGAGCAACTTAAGTCCAAATGGAGCCATTGAGTCAGGAGGGACAGTCCCTGCAATCTTGAAAGGGTTTATTGAAGCACAAAACACACAACACTGGAGTTGTCACCATGACAGAAGGAGCCCACAGCTGTACACTTCACCCTCACATGCAGCCTTCGCTGAGGTGAGAAGCCTTTGGGAGTGATATGGCAAAAACGCAGTCTGTTCCATAGCAAGTTCTGAGGACCTACTTATTTCCTCCAAGTTAAACGTGCCCTCTGGCACATGTGGTTGGTTCTTCTGACAATCCCCATAAAAACAGGGAGGACCAAGCCAACGGCACCTACAGGAGATGGGAAGAAAGTTGCTTTATCCCCTCCATAGAGAAAGGAAACTCACTCCCCGGTACAGTCCAGGGCCCCAAGTCAAGGCTACAGTTGGGGGGGGGGGGTGCTCCAATGGCAGAGTGTGATGGTGCCATGGACGACCACCCTGGGACCACAGGCCAACCCTCGGCTGACATCGGTGGGTGGGTACTCAGAGCATGAAAGAACAAATGAGGTGTGGAAAGACACTAGGAAGGAGCATGGAACCACAGTCACACTCAGTGTGGAGCCCGAGTCAGCCAGCCCAGGAGAGTTGAGATCCAGCAGGCTAGCCTCAAGCCCTTCACTCGAAGCAGAAGTTCATGAAGGTTGATCTGCCAGAGGCTAAAGGCCTCGCTGAAAGATATCTGGATCCTTCTGAAGAATGAACAGGCATCTCTCTTCCTGTGCCTAGAGGAGGAGGGTGAGAAAGAAGGAGAGAAGAAAAGAAACAGAGGTGAGAAAACACCAGCTCAGCACCATGGAGGAAAATAAAAGACAGCATGTGGCCTGGCCAGCTCACCAGCTCCCAGACCCTGGGGACCACTTGGTTACCTGACTACACAACTGCCCAGTCTGGGAACCAGAGGGACTCGAATGTCCCAAAGAAGATGTTCAAAGCAGTAAAATCATGAGGCATCAAGGCTCTGATCCCCTTGCCCTGGAGAACATTGCGTGGTTTCTTTTTCCAAAAGTATAAAAAATATATGCCAACCCAGAGTCCCATCTCACCCTGACTCAAGTACAGTCAGAGCCTCTGCAAAGGGTCAGGTGACTCTGGGAGGCTGAGCACTTTACATGTCAATCCAGCTCAGTCTCTCTGAACCAAACACAAGACACGGTGAAAAATGGAATTTAAGATAATGACCTCCTGTTAGGTTTTAGGCTGGGAGCTAATCAAGCCACAGAGGTCTTTTCTCAAAGCTGCTGTATTACAGAAATGACAAGGTCCCCATCAGGAACCTGTCTGTGAACCCTGTCGCCCTCTAGTAGATTCCCCAGGTGTCTGGATCCCAGATTAGCAGGTTCCATAATTCTCATTTCCCCAAGGAAGTTTATAAACACAGGTTATCAGATTCCAAGACATCAGAGGGTGCATCCTCCATCATAGGGGTTTACCTCAACTAAATGTGTCCCTCTTTCCTCACATCCTCAGGGTCACACATCCTTCCAGGAAATGTAGCATGCCTCCCAACCCTAGCCGTCTGATAATCAGGGACAGCCAAGATAGGCCCCAGCCGTGGACTACTGGTCAACTATATGGTATGAAACCCCCCTCTTCCTCTGAAACATCTCACCTTAGAGGCCCGCCATGCTGCTGTCTACCTGTTCATCTGTCTATGGCGTTAGTAACTCTTCTCAGTGTCTCTTACCCCAGATGGCTGTCTGCCTCCCAGACCCCACTGAGCTCCAGACCTGAGGCCTTTCACTTTTTAAGACTTGTCCTCCTCTGCCCTTGCAGAAAAGATAAATCGCATTCTACCCTTCATTGGTCGGAGTATTTTGCTGTAACCCAATCTCATATTTGCTGGTGAATGCATGGTCTATGTGGCCATATCTGTTAGCTGCCCAGAATGATCCATTCCTTCCTTAGGATGGACAGGCTGGGATGTGACCACAAGCTAGGCTTCCTCTCTGGACTGAGACCATTCTGCCAGACCACAGCCTTTCTGGTGTATTCACCAGAAGCTTGCTCCTCTAGATCCTTCCTGAAGAAGCGCAGTTCTTATCATCAGTGTCTCAAGGATGCTAAGGCATGTAGAAAGATCTGTGACCCTGAGAGAGCCTACTAGCCACACCTTCCCAGGTCACAGCCACATCTCTAGGATAAAGAGCAATGGTCTCAATGCCTGGGCTGGTACCAGGAGTCAAGTCCCAGTGCCAATTAGAGACAGGGTCATGTTGGGGCTACCTGAATGGGTTGAGATGCTCAAAAACCAACTTCAAACTCTGAGGGAAAGAATCATCTGGAAAGCTGGACTGGGAGGAGGAGATCCCAGATGCCATCATTTGGCAAAGTACACGAGTTCTAGGCCACCCAAAGACACCGTTCTCAAGACACCTGCTGACTCACTGCAGCTGTTTTTGCCCCCATGATTCTCGGAAGGGAGATCTAGAGCTTGAGAAGCCGAGATAGGGCCCTAAGGACTGAATCACCATTCAGCAGAGCCCATGGAACAGTCCCCGGAAGTGGAAGGTGGCCAAGACAAGACGGGAGCGTACTCACTCAGCCAGGGCCCTGATACAACACCGAGACATGTTGAGGAAGGAACTAGCACTGGATCGGGTGCCCAGGGTGGTCTCAATGCTACGGAGTAGATCATTGGTCTTCAGGATGAGCAGCATCTGGCGAGGGACGTGGTTAAGGAGCTGGCTGATCTCAGGCAGGTAGCTGGCTGCGTTACCGCGGATCTCTGAGTCCTAGACAGCAGCAAGAAGACATGAGAATGGATGGTATGACACACGAAGGTCACAGCGCCAGGAGTGTGGGTAGCCTATGACCAAGAGGACACAAAGAAGCTCCAGGTGGGAGCTTCTAGCACAGCTACCTTGGCACCCTGTGGAGCATCTCCCTACCACCAAAAAAAAAGAGAAGCACGGGGGCCATGCAGCCCAACCACCTAGATGGGAGTTTCTAGGCTGGCTCCCAGGCAAGCCCTAGAAACAGCACTAGGGTATACTGAGAAAGGACTAAGGACTCTTGAAGGCTTTACTGGATGCCAATTTCAAGGCCTGGAAGAAGTCCTACCAGCTAACCAAGCCCAGTCCTATATAGTCCACAGTCAGAACACCCAGGTCCCACCCCAGCCTTGCACCACATCCTATCTCCTGTCCCTGTGCTCTACCATGGCCTGGGTCCTGATGGTGGGTGCCTGCCCAACAGCCAGCATACCCCCTCCTCTCTAAAGTGACCCCACTGTTTATCTGACCCTTTGGGTCACACTCTTCAGGAACCAAGAGCTACTTGCTAGCCCCAGGCTACTGATACCTTGTTCATTCTTAGTCAGTGGTGGTTCTGAGTACTTATCTCCCTCCTAAGTGACTGGCTCATCGCACCTCACTCCACAGAAACCCTTAAAACATCGGACCTGAGCATCCTGCTCAGAGCCTGCCAAGGGCTTCCCTTCCTCCGGAGAGCTGAGTCCATACCTCTTCCCACAGCACATAAGGCCCCGTGTGGTGTTCTCTGTGCCCTGCCATCCTCCAGGCCACACGAAACACTTTTACCCTGGGCCTTAGTGTGCGGGGAGTGCATCCTTCGGGTGCTCCCAAGGCTGGTGTCTTTCTGGTCCTTCACACCTCGGCTCAAATGTCAACCACTATCCCAGGTCTCTGCACCAGGCTCCCCAACCCCATCCTCACATCACCTTCCTTGTTTCCGCCAAGGTCCCTGTACCCTGCAATTATCCCATTGCTTGTTTGTTCAGTTGTTGACTGTCTGTCTCTCTCAACCAAAGTGTAAATTACACAAAAGGCCTGTCTGTCTGTTGATCGCTGGATCCTTGAAACACACTCAGGGGCCAGCTAAAGCAAATGTTTATTGAATGAATGAACTCCAGGAACTGTGAGCTGGCGCTTTACATGCAAAGGACAGTAGCACCGGAAGCAGAGCTCCTACCATCCCTAGATGCACCTCTTCTAGGGTGCTTTTTAAGGCTGGAGAGCCTGGAATAGCAGGTGCTCATCACTGCCCCTAGGCCTGCTGGAGGAAGGTGCCCGTTTGAAGGAAAATGGAGGCAGTAACTGCTGAGAGATAGACGCTTTAAGACCTTGTTTGAGACTCTGGATCCAGCCTTTGCTAGAGGCGCTTATAACAAGGCACCTTGCAGGGAAGGACCCCCGAGGCCCAAATGGCTGATGGGAACATCCAAGGTCCTGGGACCAGGGAGGGGAGGTGCTGGAAGCAGTGCCCAGGCTCTCCGGAAGCATGAGTAGGACCACATCTCTACCTACAGAGAGAAGAGGCCTCGGTGGAGCCTGAGCCTGCTCACCACTAAGAAATAAGCCAATAAGCTCCCGTGAGCCTGGGCAGGCACACAGAGGGGGACGGAAATATGGGGAGCAGGAGCTTGTCTAGACAGTCGAAGTCCATGAATGAAGGAGCAAAAAATAAAGAAAAGGGGCTGGTTCACTCGGACAGAGCTGTCTGCAGATGGAGAGGAAGCCAGAGAGGACACGGGCCCAGGGAACGGTGCCCAGTGGGTGGAAGACGGGCAAGAGGTGCAGAAGTAAAATGGCCCTGGAAAGTGCTGGAGGAAGCCTGGCATCTCACTAAGCTACTGAGGTCTAGGATTTTAAGTCCACAAGCCGTACCTCTACTCCAGGCTAATAAGGTCCCAGGGGACATGCTAGGCTATCCTTCCCCTGCCCTCCTCACCCCAGCGCCATAGATTCTACTCTCCTCCCTACTTCTCCTCCTATGTGGCTCCAATACAGCCCTCCCCACAGAGACACACAGCCCACCAATCACGAACCTTAGACACCGGGTCGGAAGGGGTCCACGGGCCCTGACCCTTGCATCTGGGACAGGGTCACCTACCTCAGTGGCAGTGGCTGGAGCTTGGCTAATGCCCCTTTTGACCGAGTCCCAGGACCGGGCTGTTAGCATACAGGCGAACAGTGGGTAAAGCTCTGCAGCCCCCAGACGCTGGCTGTACTGCTTCACCCTCTCCATGTTGGTCCAGATCAGGGACTGCCACAGATGGCAGTAGTCCAGGCGGAACTCCTCCGTGAGCACCTAGAACCAGGGCAGCGTGGTCAGGAAGCAGTCTCTCTCGGCCCAAGGCCCGAACCCCGGACTAGTGCTGACCACTGCACAGGGGGATGAGGGGGACCCTAGTCCCCCAACACTCAGGCATTCCTAACGCCTACGTTCAAAGCTAACAGAGTTTGAATATCATGAAGCTGAAATTCCTGGGACCAGAAACGATCTAGATTTCAGTTTTTTCTCTCTCAGATTTGCATATGCATAATATCTTGGGGCTGGATCACACATCTAAGCATGAAATTCATTTGTTTCATACATGCTGTACATGCGTGGCCTAAAGGTAGTCTTATACAATGTGTTTAACAATTTTGAGCATGAAACAAAGTTACACGGCATAGAATTTTCCACTTGTGGTGTCATAGCGCTCAAAAGCTTCAAACAGTGGGAGTGCAGATTTTTGGATTAGAGATACTCAACCAGTACTGGTAAGCCTTGGTCCTAACTGGTAGAGACCGCTAACTGCCCTCCAAAGTCTATATTGTCATCTCCTTTTTAGGTACAGGCTGCTTCCCTGGTCCCCCACAAAGGCATGCACAGCCCTCTACCTCAACACTGACTGATGAGGAGCAAAACCTCCACCTCCCTGGAAGCTCTCCCACGCATTCCCTAGCCCTCTCCTCCGCTATCGCCTCCTGTGAGTCCTAGGGACCAGAGCTCTGTGGACTCCATCCACCATACCCAGGACTAGCGTGTGAGCAAGCCAATGAACTTCTGTCATGTCTGGGCCGTCTGTCACTGGGGCTCCATGGGACAACGGCGGGCCTAATTTGACCTGCACCCTATTTTACCAAGACTTTTAGAGGAGGCTGAGATTGGGGATGTGGTATCAAGGCCTGAGAAATATGGAATCTCCTCAGGACCGTCTGCCTCATGGAATCAAGTCAAGCCAGGGCCCCAGGTTGATCGTGCACGTCCCACTTTGATGGTGCTGGTTGTGGCTCGTTCATACTAGCTGTTTATCCTCATGTCAGGAAGGCAGTCTAGGGCCTCCAGCTCCCAGAGTCTCAAGCCCATTTTCCTCGCTAGGGCTAAATATGCAGTCACCTGTCTCCTCAAGTTCCCTGGGAGGACAAGGCCACACTGGCACATTCCTCCTACTTGCTCCTCACAACAGCTCTAAAAGAGACCAGAGCAACTTCACTTGGTTGCACCGACGCTGCGGTTCAGGAAACTCTTGGGCTAGGGCTATACAAAAATGACAGTTCCTGGGGGAGGGAGCCCTTCTCAGCTACCTGCCCACCCTCCCCTGCAGGGCTTCTGGAGGGCATCGGGGGGGCTCCAATCCCACAAAGGAGCAGAGTTCTCTCCTACCTGGTAAAGCCCATGGTCCAAGAGGACAATCTCAGCCTTGCCAGTGTCTGGATGCTTCCGCACCAGCACATTGCCCGGGTGGGGGTCACAGTGCACGAAACCGTTGACGAAGATCATCTCACTGTACATCTTGCCCAGGTGGCAGGAGATCTGGAAGGGAAACGATCCCGTGGGAGCTCTGCCCTGCCCGGACTTGCTCCAGGAACTTCTCTCATCACCCAATCTAGCCACTTTCAAGGGATGACAGGAACCACTGGGCCAGAGCAGTTTGGGATGATGCAGTTCTCACGTCTAAGACGGGGGCTCAGCTCAAATTCAGCCACACATGAGAACCACCTGGAATTCAGATGTGCTGGGACAGCCCTAGCCTCCAGTGTCTTCTGAGTTTCCCAATGTCATTTCCTGCATGTAACGGGGGGAGAATGGCTGCTTCTTCATTTCCTGATGGCTGTCAGTCTTCACCTCCCACACTGCCCTGCCCACGCCCCCCCCCCCCATCTCTCTCCACCCTGCTCTCTTATTAGCCCCTATTCACTCTTTCCCAAAGGTGAGACTGGGTTGTGGGAACAATCCCACCCACTCCTTCAAAGAACAGAGCTGGTTCAGGAACAGGTGACAGATACAGTGACCCTCCTCTGGAGCTGCCCTGTTGCCAGGCCAGTCCTAGACAGACCCAGAGTCCAGGCCCTTGCTCCCCTGTCCCCATCCCCCAGAGCCCAATACTAATCTGATTTATGATGTCTGCACAGAAGAAACGACACTGGAGAGGCCATTTAAATCATCCTGTCACTTCTGCGCACCCTGCCAAGGCAGCCTTCTTATCTCTACTCCCTTTTTTATTAAAGCTAAAAGCCTCTTCCCAGCTAGGGAGCAGCTGCTGAATAGAAGCAGACCCGGGGGCCCCCAGATGATCTGTCGATGGGTCTCCAGGGGACAAAGATAGGCTCGCCAGAAGGTAGACGCTGCAGGACACCGACTGTCCTTGGTATTCCTTCCAGCCTCAGGTGAACCTCGTAGTCGTTAACAAATGAACAGAGTGGAGACGAAGGAGCTGGGGCTCACGGAGAGGGGGCCTCAAGATTAAGATTCCTCCTCAACCGTTAAGTCCTGTGCAACAAGTTCTAGGACCTAAGGTCTTGCCTCCGTCCCTGTTCTCACCTTCCATCACACACACACACACACACACACACACACACACACACACACACACGCCACATCAGCTTTCTCTCCTTCAATGATCCCAGTGTCTTCCCACTTCAGGCCTTTTGTGCAAACTATTTCTGCTGCCACAAGCCTCCTCCCATCTCCCCATCACCCCTTCCTATCCAGGGCTGGAAGAGTGCTCCAACCACACACTCCTAAAGGATACCTGGCTTTTTTTTTTTTTTTTTTTGTTACAGCACTAGCAATTATTCGTGTGATTATTTGACAAATGACCATCTGGTTCACTATCATAAACTCCTAGGACAGCAGGGACTGGCTCTGTTTTGTTAAATGGCTTTATTGAGGTATAATTGATGTGCTATGGACTGGCTCTATTATGCATGCACTTGCTTGGACCAGCCCCAGACAAGCAAAGTAAGACTCTGCACTCAACCTGAATGAGCTCTCCATGGGCTGCAGGATGCTGTGTTTCCTACCCAGTGTTTATCTTAATCCTATCAATCTCCCCCAGGACCCAACCATTTAAAACCAGCACCAAGTTAAAAGATCAAGAATGACCTAACGGTCATGAATGGTGGCACAGACCTATAGTTTCAGCACTTGGGAGCCTGAGATGGGAGGGCTGCAAGTCCAGGGCTAGCCTGGACTACAAAAGACTTGAATAAAAGAATAGCCCCCGCATTAGAACACTAGCTGCCATCCTTACTAGTAATGCTCAAAAGGTGGGAACAATTATGACCCCCACTTTGCAGACAAGGACTGTGAGCATTGAGGTTAACCTGCTCACAGCAGAGCCCTGTTTGTTCAAAGCAGGTATGACCACCAGCTGCTGAACAATGCCCACCTATATGGCTCACACCTACTTCTATACCTTTCCCTTGAGACCCTGAACCAGCTACTTATACTACCGGTTTCAGTAATAATAATTCTCATGGGTGGCTGCGGAAGTGAATGAGCATGTTACAGGTCTTGGGACCTAGTGACCTCTTGGAGATGTCCCTGTGGTGGTTGTCACTGGTTCTTCATAACAGGCCTGTAGAGAGGAAGATGCCAAAGGCACCACCTACCACACCAGCACTCTGACTCCTGAAATCTGCCCGGGGTGAAACACAGCTTGGGGCTCTGTCATTCTCATTAGGAATAGGACTTTGTCCCAGGTTGAATCTCAGACTCGTGCTGAGATGGTAGGGGTCCCAGGGCCACTGTTCTCTATTTCCAGGGAGATGGACCTCAGCCAAAGCTGGTCCTGGATGAGCCAGCCAGTTCCCCATCCCTGTGCCACCAAGAACCCTTTGTGTTAGGCTCCTTGAAGCTCCTGGGAGCCACGCTTCAAAAGGCCATATCTGACGAACCAATTCCATTTATTAAGTAATCATTCATTTTTATTTGTCAAGGACGCATATAAAGTCCAATCAGGGCTCCTGATCAGCCCAAGATAAGCAGCGCAGCCAGACTGAGCTGACGGAATTCCAGTCAAAATGTGGAGAAGTGACATTTCATTTAGTCTGGGCAAACCTGTCACAGGGAGATGTATGATCTCCCCTAAGCCTTCTGAAATATTGTTAATCGCTCTGGGCCCCTTATTTCTACAATGAAGGATGGCCCCCAGGGGCATGGGGACTCAGGGTGGGGGCTGCTCGCATCCCTGAGGGCTGATCTTCCATGGGGCAGGTAGGGGTGCTGCTGACTACTACCATATACATGAGTGGAGCCACCAGAGAGAGCACATACAACACACACACACACACATCCCAAGACCCCTCAGCCAGCTGCCACTTGGAGACCTTATTACTTGGGAGCTGCTCTGAATGCTCAGTCCAACCAGATGTCACCAGGACTGACGGGTACAGAAGGCACAGCACAAGGAACAGTTGGCTGACGCCAACGGCTCAGCACCGAAGCCATCTTGGTGCTGCCGCTTTGGGCACAGGTGGCCCGAGAGATAGGCCACCCCAGTCCTCGATCTCCATTAGCAGTTATGTGGGACTAACGCCATCTGTTCGACCTCCTCACAGGGCAACCTGGCAATTCAAAGTCAAATGCCATTACCCAGAGGAGAAAGCCATTATACTCAAACTTAGACACACAAAATGTCATTGCTTTGGGTTTTTTTAGCACTGTACATTGTTTTAGACATGGAGGAAAATGCATGCCTGTTCCTACTAAGTGTAACTGTCAGCATTATAAACACAGCTCACAAACACACAGAGAAGGAAGTGTCCAAGGCTTTCAAGTCAACAGTTAGGAAGCAGGTATGAAGGTAGACATGCCCTAAAAACAACTGTGAGAAGGGCTGCGACTGACTCCGAACATTTAACCAGGAAGAAAGGAGAATTCCTGCATGAAATGTGAACTACTTATTGTCCCATGGGGTCTTAAGAAGAAAAAAAAAAAATCAACCTTCAGGATTATCTTTTCTACTGGGCAGAAACTACTTGCGTCTCAACTGGGAAAGAACTACAAGTTGATAGAGGACTTCAGGCTGAGCTCATAATTGTAGATAACAAAGAAAAGTACATTTCCCTAGATATTAAAAAATCCTCAGGGGAAGGAAGTTGGAACTGGCACGGTGCTGGTTGAACTACACTTAAGAATGACTTGGAAAGGGCATGGCACTCTTGTGGCTCTGTTTTCTTAGTTATGGATGAATTGTCTTTGCATCTTGTAGGACTGTGCTGACAGCCTCTCTGGGAGCCAGTCTTTCCCCAGGGCTTCCAGCCCTTCCTATCAATACAGGTATTCAGGGTCCTGGAGAAGTCCTAGGCCTCTGCTGGGCTGGTGCATCCCAGAAGCAAGGCCAAGATCCCTTAGCCCCTCCATATTGCTTCAGCTACATCATCTACCAAGGGACAGACCACCACGTCCTCAGTGCTGCCTCTGCCCTAACCAAAGAGGTATGGTATCCACATGATGATGGGCAGGGACACATTTTTGGAGTAGTCCATCATGGGCCAGACTCTGCTCCAGATATTTAGCCTTTCTTTACAGGAAACAGCAGAAGGGATTGGGGTGGGGGATAAAAAGACAGGAAGCCTGATCACTTGCTCAGCAGTTAGTGATAATGATCTGTCAGGTGACCTGACTCCGAGAACAGATGCTCAAGGGTCAGTCCACCTGCCTCTCCACTCCAGGGAGAACTTCCCCAGGGCTGACTTCTGAGATACTATCTGTCTGAAGAAAAGGACCTCGGGAAGAAATCCTGGCTGGGTGACTCCCCCAGGACAGTGCTCTTTACTAAAAAGCCACTGAGAAGTCTGAATTGTACTGTGTGAAAAGAATGTGCCACTCACTGGGTGGTGGTGGCGCATGCCTTTAATCCCAGCACTCGAGAGGCAGAGGCAGGCAGATCTCTGTGAGTTTGAGGCCAGCCTGGGCTACAAAGTGAGTTCCAGAAAAGGTACAAAGCTACACAGAGAAACCTTGTCTCAACCCCCCCCCCAAAAAAAAGAATGTGCCACTCGTACGTGATCTCACTAATTACAAACGCCTTTATTCTCTAACAGTAGGGAAGAAGGGAAAAAAACAGGACGCCATAAAAAGGCTGAGTAAAGAATTAATTGAGTAAATAATATTTAAATCAAGGAGTTATTTTGGGACTTTTCTCAAGGCCTGAATTGGCTGAAAGTAGTTTAATTGGTCTATAATTGTGTGAATTAATTCATTCCTACCCCCAAGGAAAAGTCTATGTATGTTCCTGGGTGGGGGTGCCTCCAAAAGCAAGGCCAACGTCTGTGAGAGAGAAGGGGAGGCTGCTGTTGTGACATCTGTCCCCAGAGCCTGCCAGATTCTCCACAGAGACCAGCCTGCTGCCTGGGGCATGTCACCATCACCCTCCTCCCGTCACCAGGGACAAACACTGAGATACAGAAACGGCAGACCGCTCCAGCTGCCCAGTGCTGCCCGGTGCTGAAGTCAATTTATTCTTGGCACACAGTGATCTTAGATGAGCCCGTGTGGGATGATGGCCCTGAACACCAGACGCCGTGAGTCACTCAGCCTCACACAGTGGTAGCGAGGACAGGCAGGAGCAAAAGTGCCACAGGAAACTGAGGCAGGGTCACAGGAAACTGGGGAGTGGCTCTGACAGCGGGCACTTGGAAAAAAGCCTCCTGTTGGGACTTACATCTTAAATGCCCCCACGGGCAGATGCTTTCAGAGGTGGCACTATTTGGAAGGCGGTGGAGTTTTTAGCAAGTGGGGTCTTGTGGTGATATTTTAATTGTGCTGAAATGTGATTTTATTTGTATGTTAATAAATAAAGTTTGCCTGGAGATCAGAGTTCACATTGAGAGGTCACATAGCCATAAACAGGAGTCAGGCAGTGGTGGCACATATCAAGGACACAGCCAAGCGTGGTGACACAAGCCTTTAATCCCAGTACCAACCATAGAGACCTGGAGGTCTGTACAGACAGGCAGTGATGAGGAAGTCATGCGGCTGGGCTTAGAGCCAATGAGAAGGCAGAACAGGAAAGCAATAAAAACACAAGTCACACAGGAAGAAGCTCTCTGGGGGAAGCGAGGTGGTGAGATAAGGTAGTCATGGCTCTTCGCTAATTCTCTGATCTCTTCGGCTATTACTCCTGTATTTGGCTCTGTGTTTCTTATTTACTAAGACTGTTTAGAATTTCGTCTACATTTGGTGCCCAACGTGGCAAGAATTCATTAAAAAAACCGTTGGTGGCCTCACAGGCCAGGGTTTACAGGCCCCAGCTCTGCCAGAGTTTACAGGCCCCAGGCCTGGCCAGAGTTATAAGCAATCCGGCTGTATGCAGTCAGAGCTGCACTCGAACGTAGCTACAAGCAGTTATACACAGCTGGAGCTACTTGCGGCCAGATCACCAACTCAAGCGGTTCAGGCTTAAAGGAGCCAGTGCTACAAGCAGCTCAGGCCCGAATCGGCTCGAGCCGGAGCACATGACTGGATTTTAGCTTTTAGCCAGAATGTGTGGCTGGACTTTAGCTTTTAGCTTTTTTCTCTTCTCCTGGTAGGTAGTAAGTGCTCTCTCTCTCTCTCTCTCTCTCTCTCTCTCTCTCTCTCTCTCTCTCTGAGCAACCACACTAGGTAGCTGTTTTGAAATTCCCTTGGACTTCTACTATTCTACATAGACTTGGTAAGTCAATTAAGATATCAGATATCTTAAAGGGAGAAACTACTTAAAAGAGAAAATTTTTCCCACATTAAAAAAAAATGGGAAATATCTTTACAATGGAAGGAAATCCATTGTAAATTTGCTAATTCTCTGATCTCCTTGACTACTACCCCTGTATTTGGCTCTGTGTTTCTTATTTACTAAGACTGTTTAGAATTTCGTCTACAGGGTCTGGCTGGTGAAAGTAGATCATTTCAGGTGATAGCTGGCCCTGGCTCCGCCTGAGACCTCTGCTTTTTGATCTCTGGCTATATGAAGACCCACTGTGCCATGGTCCCCTCCACAGACAGAGCCACTCCAACCACCATGCCTTCCCGGCCATAATGGATGCAACCTTTTGAAACCATGAGCCAAAATAAACTCAAACTCTTCCTCGAGTTATTTGTCTAACAACAGGAAGTATTTTATCATAAAAAGAAAACCAATACCACTTCTTTAATTGGGCCTTACCAGGCTTCACGTGAGAGCCAGACATGAGCACCTGTGAGGTAAGAAAGACTTCACTCTCTATCAGAGGTGCCCACAAGTCGTCCCGAGTCCAGAAAGTGGCAAAATTGAGTCAAATCCGGGGTCACTGCCACCAGAACATGTGTGAGGAAGGAACTGATGCTGGCATCTGGAGTCTCGTTCCTAGGGTGACAACTCACCCCACACACAGATTGCATACCCTTCCACCTTGCTTGGGTCAATGTAAAAGACCAGGAAAAGGATTCTCCCCTCCCTATATCCCCTGCCCTTTGACAAACATTGTCCTGCCAAGAAAACCAGAGAGCTGGGGCTTCACTGTCATCGTGCACTGGGCATATGCAGTAGGCTCAGAGCTCTGCTTCAGCTGTCAAAGGATCCTCTAGGTCACCCACAGTCTCCTGCACACAGGGGAACCAGGGTTCCTAACAGCAACCCCACAGCAGAACAGCCAGCTGACAAATGACAGTCTAGAGCCAGCACTAGACTCCAAAAACAGTGGCTCCAGAAAATTCCTTTGGCCCAACCAATACCTCTGCTGTGAGAAATCAAATCCTCGGGAACTACCCGGGACCGCCTACCATCCATGAGCATCCAGGAGTGATGGGGATTAGAGAGCAGAAATGGTTTTCTTTCTAATGATTCAGGAACTGGATCTCCAGCATCCTCAGATACCAGCCAGCCAGAAGGGCTATGAGGTTGGTACAATACAGAGCAAAACTGGGAAAGTTCCATTCTGTCCACATGGGGCAGTGACAGGAAGGAAGGTTATCAAGGCCAAGGTAGAAACTTCAGCCTTGAAGTATCTTGAAGTATCTATGGCACGGCATGCCAATCAAGTACCTCCAAATCTATGCACTCACAGGCTACAGAGCTGGACAAGAAGGGAACAGAGGTTCTCAAAGACTCTACAGAGTAAGAGATGCCTCCATGATTAATAATATCCTCAGCAATTATGAATTATAGAAAACGTTTTTTACAGGGTCCTGTTGCTTATAAAACTCTCATGATGGCATCTGTCCCATAGCACAAAGGACTGAGACTCCTATCTCAAGGATAACACTTGAGGGTATGGAGCAATGGATGGCAGAACCAGACAATTCCAGGTACCCATCCTGTCCAGCACCAGGTCTCTTGGAAGCCCCACGCTTGGCTCTGTCCACATTTCCATTCTAGCACAAATGGGCAGAATAATAGGTACTCAATAGCCTGCACATAATAGGTACTCAAAAAAAAAAAAAAAAAAAAAACATGCTCTGACTTCAAAGGAAAGAAAAGGCAACACCCCATCACAAGAAGAGCAGATGGGGTAACCACAGCAGCCAATGCGAGACAGCAGGGGCATGGCCTGAGGACAGCCAGCGACAGAGCAAAGGCTAAGGAGCCTTGAGCCAGCTACAGGCGCTCTGGGCCTGTGACCTCAGCTCCAAGGAGGCTTAGTACCTGCCATCTCTGGAAATAGGTGCTGAGGGTCCTGAAAGAAAAGATTAGTTAGAAAGTTTTTAAGGTTTCAGCTAAGTCCTAAATCCATCCCCACTCTAACAGAAGTTTGCTCCCTGGTGAGTGAGGGGACAAACTCTATAGTCCTCCTCCTCCTCCTCCTCCTGGGGATCCTGAGGACCAGGGCTGAATCCAAGACCATGTAACTATGGCCCTCTTTTCCAAGTAGCTCTCTCCCTAATGGCTGGTATCTCTACCCAGAGCCCCTGGATCCAGTCAGTCTTCATAAACAGGTGATGTCTGCCCACCAGGACTCCTGCATCTGTCCCTGCTGCCCTGTGGTACCAACTCAGTCACCTTTCTCTTGGCTAATTTCATGCCAATTAAGCCAGGCCTCAGCCCCGGCAGGGTCTTCAACCCACACTCAACTGAAATCCAATTAACCTTCGATAAAGGCCTTGCAATCGATAGTCCTTCTGTGGCTAGAAGCAGCAGCCCCATCTACCTGCAGAAGACTCCCACACAACCTTTGCTTTTAATAAGATTAATGATAATTGCTGCCACCAGCTCTTAAAGTTACTGGCAAATATGATCCCTGGATGTATATGCTGCCAGGCTCAGGGACATAAACAGAGGAGCCCAGGCAGGCTCCTAGGTAGGGTCACCTGTGCTGCAGGTACACACGAGCACTGATAGCTTGAGGGCTTTATCCTGGGGTGAGGTCTTCTGTGGACCCACTTGGAGACTCTGCAACCCTTTCCCACCCCAGATCCTCATGTGCACCCTGGGGTGGTTCCCAGGAATCTGCATAGCTACACAAACTCCCCTAATGGCTCTGAAATAGAGGGTTCCTGAACCATCCTGAGTCAGTGCTCACTAAGCCACAGAGTCACTAGGCTACAAAATATTCAAATAGAAAGGATCCTTTGTTAGAAGTCAGCTGGTCCATCACCTCCACTAAGAAAACTGAGGACCAGAGAGGTTAAGTCTGGCTTGTTTCATTCTTGAAAGATCTGGGTGTTTACTAAGGTTTGTCTGTCTGGATCGTGGCTTTTCCCACACACACAGGAATGGTGGAGGCAGGAACAAAGGGCCTGGGCTCAGAGGGTCCACCCTGCCCAGAGTCCACTAATCTCCAGCTGGTTTGGTCACAAGCAAGCCACACCATCAGAGTACATACACTCATCTTGGAAAATCAGAGCCACCTCTGATAAGATGCCATGACAGCCTTAGCTTGCTGGATCCAGAGAAATGAATGGACGGGGGTGAGCCCCTGGACTGGAAGTCTGTCTCTGGAAGGAGGAGATGCCAGTGATAACACAGGGCAGAGATGCTGGATCTCCTGACTAGCAGGCAGAGGCTCTGCTTCCTTGTAGGGAGATTCTAGAGGTGGTCACCCAGTGGGGCCCACCACCCCACTGTAGCCAGACTCTGTGAACCACCCGGATGCCACCCCTACACCTACCCTAGGGGCTGAAGGCAAGGGGAACATGCAGGTTTCCAGTGTGCTGCCAATTTCCTGCCACAGTTACTGATGTATCCATCATCCAAGTGGCTGCAAGTTCTACTGTGGACCCACATGGAAGGGAGATGGAGAAGATAGAGGAGAAAGAACCTGGGTTCTAATCCTGGTTGTAATCCCCACTGAGGATTTAGCTGATGATGCCTGGCTCTAGCCTGGGCACCCTGAATACCCAGACCCCGCACATGCAGGGGACTGCACTAACAACTGCCTCTTTTCTAGGGGGCCCAGGGGTGACCAGGAAGCAGAAGGTTGGGTACAGACCCTGGTCCACTGGTCAGTTTTCCTGATACCAGGGGAACAGGAGGTGAAGACACAGCTTCATCTTCTCCCGTGCTCTGTGAAACTGATCCAGGTGACTGCCACAGTCCTTTGTACCACACCTTGAGTCCTGCAGTGGTGGCCCAGGAGGGCAGGATGGGAGTTGATAAACAGGCACCAAAGAGACCAAGAGACTGACCCCCTGACTGGGTACCGCGGCTCAGCTGTATAGACTTGGCTGCTCTGAGAAAAGATGGCCGCAGCAACCTCGCGCTCAGAGGCTTGCTTGTCCCTATTGCCTCCATAGACCCAGGACTGGATGGGGAAGCCTAGGAGGACCCTCCCTGAAGGATGGCCGTGGGCCAGGCTCTTAGGGCCTCAGAGCCCCAGGCCTACCCAGGCAGCCCCAACCACACGCTGTCCCCTCCCCCCAGCACTAGCCCCACCTCACCTCATTCACATCTATCTGGTTCTTCTCCATGTAGGCCCTGTCGTTGACCTGCCCTCCCTCCACGAATTCCATCAGGAGCACCCTCTTGGTGGACAGCTCCCAGTAGATCTGGGGGACCTGGAGAAGGAAAAGGTGAGTCTCATCAGAGGAGGGGGTTGTGGTCAGGGCCGGCCGCTAGTCAAGTGCCGGGAGCCAGACACTGCCATATACTGCTTTTAGGATGGAGCCACTGCCGGAGAGGAAAGCCTGGGTGAGGACTAGGCATACTGCTTCAGCCAGACGGCCATTATACAGCAGAACTCCCTCACGAGTCCTTCAGGAAGGTGGGGGCAGCTTCATGATCCCCTACTGCCACGACCCTAAACCCCTTCCCTTCCATACCACTTACCTCCCACCCCCAACCCCACTCCACCCTATTGCAAGCCAGACACTATAATAGATACGGTAGGAAGCTGCTATTGTTAAGACTTCAACTGGAAATGTCCACCACAGGCTCATCATGCTTTGAAGGCCTGGTCCTCAGCTAGGGGGAGGGAGGGCACTATTTTGGGAGGTCTGGGAACTTTTAGGAGGTGGGTCCTGGCTGGTGGAAGAAGGCCTCAGTAGAGGCAGGCCTTTGGTACAGGAGCTCAGGCCCTGGATCTGGAAGTTCTGTTTTCTGGTCCCCTGTGATGGAAAGAGCCTCCACTATACCCTTCTCAGGTACAAGCTCCACAATGACTTGACCACCATGAAGTGAAACCCTCTGAAGACGTAAGCCGGAACAAATCTTTCCTTCCTTAGGTTGTTTCCATCCGGTACAGTGGTCAGTGTTGCACACGTCATCGCTAACACTAGTGTTAAAAGCTGTTTCCTTCTGCCTCTCCCTCCATCATACCCTTGCAGGGCCCTAATTCTGCTACAGTGTTAGCACCTGGGAGATAGATACATTGAGGCAATGGACCAAGGGTAAATCTGCCAGTTTCCTACCAGCCTCCTATGCCAGAAAATGCTGGCTCTTAACCCATTGTCTATTACCTATCTTCCTCTTCCCCACACGGGGGAAACTTAAACCCTTTCCCTGCCTGCCCCATTGTAGGTGGTCACATGATGCAGCTCGTGCCAATCAAATGTAAGTGGCAGTTTATTAGAGGATCCAGGGAAGGGTTATTTTCTCTTCATAAAAGGACATTTGTGGTATTCTTCTCTTTCTCCCACCCTGAAAGTGAAAGTGATTCTGGAAACAGTAACTGCCACCTTGCAAACATAAGGGGTTAAAAAAAAAAAACTTCAGAGAATCACAGGTACCAGCCCTGATGTTGTCAAACCACTAAGCATCCTCAGCAGGTACTGAGGTACTCCTTTCTGCTTTATAAAAACAATAAACATTTTGTGACTTATTTTTAATTATGTGTATGGGGGCGGGGGTGGGAGGTATATGTGCCCATGAGTGCAAGTGCCCAAGGAGACCAGAGGCATCGCATCCCCTGGAGCTGGTGTTACAAGCAGTTGTGAGCCGCTTGATGTGGGTGCTGGGAACCAAACCCGGGTCCTCTGGAAGAATAGTACATGCTCTTAACTGCCGAGCATCCCTCCAGCCCAAAGGACAACCATTAAAAACAAACAAACAACAACAACTATGCCAGGTGGTGGTGGCACACGCCTTTAATCCCAGCACTCGGGAGGCAGAGGCAGGTGGATCTCTGTGAGTTTGAGGCCAGCCTGGTCTACAGAGTGAGATCCAGGACAGGCACCAAAATTACACAGAGAAAGCCTGTCTCAAAAAAAAAAAAAAACCTGCTGGATTGGGCTTTCAGTTTTTGCAAACAAATTATAAACTAATTGACACATTCCTACCCTCTGTGACTCTAAAAACACCTAAAAGCAAAAGAAAACGGGTTGCCTCAGGAACAGCAAGGGGTCAGAGGGCACCACGGGCTGCAGGATACCACATAGGCAGGTGACACAGTCAGGACCACCAAAGCCATGATGCTTTCAGCATGCTATTTCTCCAAAATGTTGATAAACTATATCTTCTTAAGAAGAAAAACCAAGGGTGACTATTTCAAGTGTTTTGGGGGCTGAGTCCTCCCTCACCCATCCCCAAGACCCATCTAGGCAGCCCTTGAGTCCAGCTACATTCTTCCCCAGTTCTTCTGAGACAGCTGTAACATTGATCATTCTCTTAGCTCCTGGTGCCCCCGCCCCACCCACCCCCACCCCTGTTTCCTTCACTGGTGAGGGACCCTGCAAGGGGCGGAGCTACCCACAAGTGATGCCCTTGTGATGAGCCTAAGCTAGGTTTTCACCATTTG
The DNA here is from genome assembly GCA_902168425.1 of Peromyscus attwateri. Taxonomy (NCBI): domain Eukaryota; kingdom Metazoa; phylum Chordata; class Mammalia; order Rodentia; family Cricetidae; genus Peromyscus; species Peromyscus attwateri. The sequence goes on along the minus strand of CABHPP010148294.1, from coordinate 63,202 downwards.
GAAATCTAGACAGATCAAGAAATCTGTACCTCTTCTGTTGTTTTGAATGTAGGATCTAGACACACCTGTCAACTCAAGACCAGTGCATGTCGGTTGTTCCTGGTCTCCTGAGGAAAGGTCCATTACTTGGGGGTTAAGTTCTTCCATTGATTTGGAAACCTGAGCTCGGCAGTGGGCCCTGGGGCTCTGTAAACATTAGGCTAGAGCTCCGGCAGGACCTACTGGGCCATTTGGAGGACAGCCAGGAGAGCACCAAGGTTGGTGTAAGAGCCCAAGGCAGCAGGCTGTCTGGCTGCCTGGGCAGGCAGGGGCAGAGATAAGCTAGGGCCTCCCTCCCAGACCTTCATTCCCTATGATGTGACTGACCATTCCAGTCTGATAATCACATGCCCTTTTCCTCAGCTCCTCAGGGTTGGAAAGTGGAGAAGATTATCACAGGGAAATGGCCACAAAACCACAAAACAGCAAACTGCATGACTTAGCCCTCAAGTCCCCAGATGGCTACGTCTTTACCACTGCCCATGTACTTCCTCCATCCAGGAAGGGAAAACCGAGAGACAAACATAGGCAGGCAGCAATAACGAGAGCAAGCTCTGGAAGGCATCTCGTCAGGTGCTCACTGGCCCCAGCAGGGCCACCACAGGCTATGGGACCCTGACCTCTGGTCTGTGTCATACAGGACAGTTCCACAAAGGCCCACCTGAGGGTTCCACCTGCTCCCACATCAAGACCATCCCAACCTCAAGAAGCAGTCCATTAAAAAGTTCCAAGACCTTGGGTAGCCTTGACCTCATGGTGGGGCCTGGCCTTGTACTTCTGCTTTGTCCATGTGCTGTGGCTTGTCCAGAGCCTCAGGGTACATTCCTTCTGCAGTCAGAGCCTGGCCAGGCAGAACACAGCTCTGCTGTGGGATGGTGTATGTCAAATTGCTCTGATTGGTCAATAAATAAAACACTGATTAGCCAGTGGCCAGGCAGGAAGTATAGGCGGGACTAACAGGGAGAAGAATTCTGGGAAGTGGAAGGCTGAGTCAGAGAGAGACTGCCAGCTGCTGCCATGACAAGCTGCATGTGAAGATGCCGGTAAGCCACGAGGCAAGGTATAGACTTATAGAAATGGGTTAATTTAAGATATAAGAACAGTTAGCAAGAAGCCTGCCACGGCCATACAGTTTGTAAGCAATATAAGTCTCTGTGTTTACTTTGTTGGGTCTGAGCGGCTGTGGGACTGACGAGTGACAGAGATTTGTCCTGACTGTCGGCAAGGCAGGAAAAGTCTAGCTACACAGCTCAGCCTCCTACTTGCTGTATTGACTATGGACACATGCACAGTCTCTCTGCATCTAAGTGCACACCCAGTAAGAGATGTTGTTGGTTATAGAGGGAGCCGCTTCACCTCACTTACCATTAACATGGAGAGACCAGGTGCTGAGCTGCTAGTCCAACACTGGCTGGCCTGTGATGGCTACACAGTGACTCAGGAGGGTCCTGATCCATCTCAGGGCTGAGTCAATGCAATACACTCATGCAAACTTACGTGTCTCTGTGATTCAGAAATTTTTCCAAGAACTACTACAAAGGCAGTTTGACGTGCAGGCTTGAAGCCAAGGCTGTGCCCACCCTAACCCTGCTTCTGCCCCTTGCTGGTTCACTGTGTAACCCTAGGCCAATGACTTGATCACTGGGGACTTCTGATTCCTCACTGATGACATGGGGTTTAAGACGACACCATGGGGCTGTTAAGGATTAAAGAGTAAATACATGTGCAACACTTTTAGGAATGTCTAACACATTAAAAGGTCTGCCGTTATGATACATGTTGCTCATCTGGGAGTCTAATAAGCTACGACATTTCTCCAAAAGCACACATATCCCTCAGGCTCCTGACCTCATGCAAGAAACTCTGGCATGACCCAGCCCGATGCAACCCACTCCTGTCCCCACTCTACCCACAGGCATGCTCTTCTCTCTTCCAGTTCCAAACCTATGCTTAGACAGCTTTTCCCTTCCTGCCTGTCCCCATCTATCCCCCAGGTTAATCACGAGCCCGATTCCCTGGCACGGCCCTAGTCCATGCATTCTCAGAGCCACACTGTTCAGTCTGGCTGCCCTTCACCATCTTCAGGCCTCCTCTCTATTTATTCAGTGATGGGCTGAAGCCCAAAGATTTACTATGAAGGGTCGAGGTTATTAAGCGCCCCCCCCCCCTTAAGCACTAGAAAGGTCTCGCACATGAGAGGCAAACTCTTTGCTGAGGCTTAATTACGCACAGATGTTGTGATGGGGTGCCAGCGTGCAAGAGCAATCTATCTACAGTTTTAAAAGCTGAGCTGGGTTTGCAGCACAGGAATTTGCTTCCTGCTTATGATGTGCTTAGGCAAAATTAATTACTCAGGAGCCTTCGTTCCTCCATTGTCTTAGGGATGGTATGTGCGTTCTGGCAGCCGTGGGTCAGATCAGTATGTTAATTATTTATCAATTTGGCGTCCTTGTTTCAAAAATCCGTGTTGTTATTATTATTATTACATGTCTTGGTCTGGCAGTTGCGAGCTGGCTCCAGCCAGGGGATGATTCTACTGTTTCCATGGAAACACTGGAGGAGCTTGCTGGGTTGTCTGGCTCAGCACTCTGGCACCGAGGGGCACGTCTGCCAGGTAAAAGGTGGCAGAAACTCTGAGGTGAGCAGCAGACACAGAGTCAGAGAGCCTGGGCTACAACTGGAACTCTTCCCAAGACACAGCTGTGTACGGGCATGGGCTGGAGGAGGCCACCATCAGCATGTCGGCACCGTCAGAGCACCAGAACTAAACAAGCACACTAAAACACTCACTGAACCCTGCGGTCTCCTCTCTACAGTCAGCACTTTCTGGAGTCCCTCTGAGCTCTTTGTCCTGGATAGATTAAGCACTTCCTCATGGGAAGCCACCAAAACGAAGAAACGTGTCCCTTGTGTGCAAGACGCTTTGTAAGACAGGTAACACGTGGGTCTGCTTACTCTCATTAAGCAGAAGGTTTCCAGAGCAGGGGCCAACCTACCGTGCCTACCACAGCAAGAGAGCAAGAAACCGATAAAAACAGGAAAAGGAATACGAAATACGGGACATGCAAGGGGACACACATGTGAGGCCCCGCAGCCTTCTGCTTCTTTTTCTGTGTCGTTGAGGTTGTGGAGTGTTGTGCTCCGTGCCTGTTTCTCTCGTGAGTCCGGAGGTCTCTGTTGCAGAGTTCTGCACGCCGTAGTGATGGCTAGGGATGCTGTTGTAACAGAACTGGGTATTACATGAGCAAATGTAATGAGCATCTTTGGGACAGGATCTGAGCGCAGTAGTGTTAGCTGTCACCGTCACCATTATCACCCCATGTTCTCTGGAGGCAGAGGCCACAGCACACAGTCCCACTGGGGTGCTCAGCTCACTCCATGCAACGAACGGCTCTGTTCACTTGACTGACAGGTCAACAGTCATAAGCAGGATTCATTCTTTTGGAAATTGCCTTCAAGGGCGTTAATATGGGTCCAATTACCAATCACTCATCTTAAGTAAGAAGCTTTGGCAAAGAGATGTCCCAACTCACACCTTCTAAGTGGGGACACCCGGGGCAGGACTCTTTCCCGACGGCCCTGCCCTCCTACCTTTAGGAAGTCAAAGTGCTTGAGCATGTGGGCCACTTTCTCCGCATTCTTCCCCTCATTTAGGAAGTCCAACTCGAGAGGCAGGTTCTTCTTGGCTTCATCCACCAGCCACATGAATTCAAAATTTGGGAAGAGTTGCTTCACAGCCAGGACAAGCACCTGAAATCCACCAAACAGTCAGTCAGCCCATGGCGCCCGCCAAGGAAGGTACACTTCCTACCCGCTGGCTGAGTCTCCCCTAGAGGACGCGTAGGAGGGGGAACTGTTCTCCTGGCCTCTGTCCCTATAACTGTACCAAGTCCAAGATGATGAGAAGCTAACCGCAGCCAGAAGTAACCCTGGAGACCGTTGGCTAGGTGCTCCCTGGCTGGGTACCCGGCATTGCGCCGAGCACTCGTGTTCCTCGGAATCCACACAATTACGGGAGACGTGTAGGTACATGTCATGTCACTAATCAGGGCTCTGAGAGTTCCTGTGATTTTTCCAAATCTGCCCAGCAGGGAAGTCTGGGGCCAGCTCCAGGTGGGTCTACCAGGCTCCCAAGGCCTTGATCAAGACAGCTTCCATAAACCGTGCTATGGCCACTCCCATATTTGTTCTTACCGGTGTTTTGTTGTTTGTTTGTTTGTTTGTTTGGGGGACTAGGGACTAAACTTAGGGCTCTGCCCATGGTAGGCAGGCAAGCTCTCAACAACTGACCCAATCCCTGGCCCAGAGTTGTCCTCCATCAACTTCTAAAGGGTAGAGGAGGTGCTTCTGCCGGAGCTGTGTCCCTGGGACTGAAGCAGTTACCAGACACGCGCCGAGCCTGTCTGACTCACAGTTCTGAAATCAGAAATGCCCCAAGATCTGAAACTTCCTGAATGCTCGCATGACATCACGGAGGGGAACTTCCACACTTGACCTCATGACGGGCTGCATTCAAAATGCAAGAGCACTAAAGTTATTGTATAAAATTACCTTCAGGCTACGAGTGTAAAATGTATATGAGACATAAATGAATTGTCTTTAGACATGGGACCATGCCCAAGATGCCTCATTATATATGTGTAAATAAAATTCCTTAATCCCAACAAGCCTAAAACACTCCTGGTCTCCCGCATTTTTTGATAGGAGATATATTCACCCTGCCTTATTTCCTGTTGTCTTCATCAAATAAGACCTTTCATCATTAAAAACAAAAATGGAATAAAGACACATACAAGCTTGACAAGACAAAGGTTTGTCCACCTAGGTGAAAAACTTAGAATTTTGTCACTTAGGTTCACTGTGGATTCTTGAATGATGAGATAATGATTAGAAGTTTTATCTAGCATCTGGGTGTGAGTTTGATGTTGTGAGAGGCAGAGGACAAGAACCCAGGGAGAGGAGCCAAACACATACCCACCCCCCCCCAGGTGGGGGGACTCACTCGGTGTCAGTGTTCCCCTCACTCCTCACCTCCCTTTCCAATCCCCAGAGGGACTCACTGAGCCCCACTGACAGGCTGGTTCTGCGCCTCCACTTGTGCTGGCCTCAGAGTATGCACACTGTACTAGACACATGTGAGAAAAAGATCATTCAAAACCTATTGGAAAGCCATCACCCAAAAGGCACTGCTGCTTTGTTTTGAAACCTTGTGATCTCTGTGGTGTACCAGGTGCCATTCTAAGAACCGTCACATGGGGTTACTCTGGTCAATTTCTAACACAACCCTTTTTAATTACATTGGGACATGGTCTAATTTCTCTCCAGTCTTGTCCAGTCAGTCACAGGCTGGACCTATGACCTTACACCAACTGGCTTCATCGGTTGTGCTTCTGTTTGTGTCGCCTGAAACAAGACGGGAGCGGTGACCACAGTGGGCCAGGGTCAGCGTCGGACCCGGGCTCCTGGACGTAACAGCCTGCAGGCACCACATCTCATCAGGTATCCTCAGATGACCCTCAGCTGCCATTGAAGCGGGGATAGAGCAAGTACGTAAAGATACAAGTGGCTGTCCTAGACCTAAGCCCAGCCTGGGGCACCGGGGCCACGGGAAGCAACTGAATGCCTCTTTCTGGGTCCCAAATTCAGAAAAAAACAAAACTCCGGGTGTTGTGCTCTGGTCTGAATGTCAGGCCTCATCTAGAGGCACAAGAGAGTCACGAGGTGAGCTCCCTGACTTGTACAATCAGTACTTGACCTCCTGGGCCAAACCTGGGTATACACAGGGAGGTACCTGTAGCCGATCCAGGTCTACACTGGCGGAAGCTGCTGACCAAGCAGCCATTACTGTTTTCTGTATGTTCATGCTACTCATGAAATTTTTAATTATCCTTAATATCCAAGCATACGGAAAGGTATTTTAAAGGTTTTTCCATCACTAATCATTAATATAATTAGTCATTCCTAATGCTATTGGTCACCATTAGGACTCTATGCCATTCATCACAAAGGCAGACATTTTATTAATATTCATTTGCTAATAACTAATTAGTACATTAGTTCATAAGCCCAAACCTTCACAGCACTCGCAGAACTGGGTTCCAAGTTATTCTGTGGGTGGCAGGTCCCTCAGTGGTTATACAGGCCCTCTTATCAGGGGAGCACACAAGAATCCTGAGGGCATCCCAAACTGCCAATGGTACCCAGCCCTTTATTTACTATTCTTTCCTATTCATAAAGGCTTACAATTCATAATGAGGCATAGTAAGAGAATAAGAAAAGTAAGTAATTATGATAATACACTGTAATAAAAGTTAAACAGATGCAGTCTCAAAATATCTTCTTGTGTGTAGTTGGCTGTGGGTAACCGAGCCACAGACACCTGGAAACTGAAAAATCAAACTGGATAAAGGAGCCTCTGTCCTTCAAACTGAGAGGTTTGCAGGACAGTGAGATGAATCGGTAGGTAAACTCCACTGCACATCCTGATGATTAGAGTTCAGTCCCCAAAGTCCACAGTGGAAGGGGAGACCCTGACCCAGGAGTTGTCTTCTGACCTCTACACAATGCGTGCAGGCACCCATATTCACACATACATACACACACACACACACACACACACACACACACACACACACACACACGCATGCACACCATACACAAATTTTTTTTAATGAGAGACCTGTTACAGGAGTCGCCAGGCTCCCAGTTACGGCAAGTCACCATCCCCCATGTGCGGTGGCCAACTTGAAACTCTGCTGTCAGTTATGAAACCCAGGAAGCGCACAGTTTTGCCCCTAACGCATGGGTTCACCAACCTCTCACATTCACTAAGTGAAGAAGAGGAAGGGGAGGGTCATGGGTATGAGGGGCTTGGCTGCCGCTTCTCTCACTTTTCCTGGCCTAGGAGAGTAAAGAAAGCCCCACTTTACCTTCTGGGTTCAGTGTGCATTCATCCAAGAGCCCAACCTAAGTAGATTCATTTTGGTTTCTTTTTGACAACAGATGCAACTGACTAAAATAAAACAGGTGTTGTCGTCTGTTTGCCTTTTTAAATTTCTTTCCCAAAATGTTCTTTCTCCATAAAATTCTCCAGGAAGCCAGAGTTTTCACCAGCAGCCAGCGTGTACTCAACACTTGCAGATGCGGATTGGACACTCACGTGAATGAAGAAATGAATAAGCAAACGAACACATGAATATTTCAAAGTATTCCGCTTCTCCTCCAGACAATTAGATGCACAGTTGCGTGATGGGAATGGGCTAGGTTTTCTTTTGGAGAGTTGAGTGGGAAAACACCTCTGAGCTCCTGAGAACCATAGAATAGCGAAGAATTCGCTTCCAGACCTGGAGCCTTATCAATCAAGAAAGAGTGAGTGAGTAACGAATGCCTCCTTCAAGGTGAAGTCATCAAAACAGAGCAAGACACCGTAGGCCAGGCCTGGTCATGCCAACATGAGGGAGGCTGAGGCAGGATTGTTCTGAGTCCACCAACAGCCTGGGCTACAAATTGAGCCTCTATATCAAAAACAGAAAAGAAAAATATAGGTACTGAAATTATTTTCCTGTATAGTAATTGCCTCACAGTAGACAAAAATCAATTGTGAGGCATACAAAAATACAATGGAAAAGTAGAAAATTGTGGAAGTTTGAAAACAAGTGACAGTTTTTATTTATTTATCTATCTATCTATTTATTCTTTTATTTATTTTTATTTTATTTTTTTTTTAAAACAGAGTCCCTCTATCTAGTCCTGGATGTACTATATATAGCTCGCTATGTAGACCAGGCTGGCCTCAAACTCACAGAAATGCTCCTACCTCTGCCTCCCAAGTGCTAGAATCAAAGTCGTGCACCACCATGCCTGGCTATAGTGACATTTATTTATAATTGTCCCCCCACCCCCAGAAAAAGAAAACACTCATCACTTAGTACCCACAATGCGCCAGCTATATGCTACAAGGAACTTTACAGACACACTCTCATTTAATCCTCCTGCCCACTTTACAAAGGGCTTCTGGGAGCCCTGGGCACCCCGAAACAGTTTCTAACTGCCCAGCCAGAATCTGGACCCAGGTTTTGCTCCATCTTTTCTAGAGTCCTGCCTCATACAAGACAGTGTGCGCTAATATAAATAGGAAGCTTGGGTAAGGCGCAGAAAGAGCTGTGCATTCAGCCAAGTGCAGCAGGGGTTACTGTTATCAAATGCTATAAGATAAACGCCGCTCCATGGAAATCAGTGCACAGAGCAAGGCCCACGCTGATCTGAGCTGGTAAGGATGGGTGCTGACGAGGATAGACGGTCAGCTCAGGGTTATGTAAACACCTGACACTGGCTGGGTTTATCGTTTTTTTCAGGTAAGTTATTAAAGCTCGTGCCTTTTAGAACACAGAAGTCGAGAGTGAACACAATTTCCCATAGGATGGCTTCCATCCCTGCATATTTATCTGTTTCTTTTCACTAAAATCGCTGTTGGGGTCTGTGCCGATACAGGAATTACCTGGCCACCCACTGTTCAATCAGCAGAGGTAGAAAAGAAACAAGATGACAGACACTGTGAAAAGGCTGCTTAAAAAGTTAAGAACAGGACTGTCACCTGTCGTTTCTTTAAAAGACCCTTGAGAGAGGCCAAGGGACATCAAGCGATAGATCGGACATTGGTACTCAGGCTGGAAAGTGCTGCCTCAACGCATCAGACCACTTGGGGACCGTGGCACAGGCATGGCACGGCATTGGCCGTGACGTAGGTCCTTAGGGGGGTGATAGAGCAAGGGCTGTTCTCCATCAGCTCCCGAAGCTCTACAGACCACAGTGGGGTTGAGGGGAGTGGTGTGACACAATGATGTGGTACTGTAAGAACCGGGGATGAAGAACTCACCACCACCATCTCAGAGCCGCCCCCCCCCCCCGCCCCGCCCCAAAGTCCCACTCTGCTCCAGCAGTGACCACGGCAGTACATACGGCCGGCTGAACTACCACCACCTTGGGCAGGAAAGAACCGCAGCGCTGGCTGGCAGGTGGAGAGATGGTGCCCGTCCCCTCAGTCCTTCCTGCTGAATCACTGTTCCGATCTCGGGGCCCAATTAGTCTGGCTCTGAGCAGCCACACAAATCAATAAGCGTCACTGGCTGTGCATCTAAAGCGGAGTTACCCCAATTGCTCGGAGGGACGGTATCGGGTGATAGTGACGCAGCTGAAAGGCGTCCCTGGCTGTGTGTCTCTCTCTCCCCCACAAAGTCATCAGTGTCACCAGACTCGTCAGGCGCTGTGCTCTGAGTGACTTCCCTTTCTCCGGCGTCTCGAGACGCTCCGTCCCAGAGGCGATCCCCATCCCCAAGGGTATGGCCTGGTTTGCAGAAGCCCCGAATCCTAGGGTGGCACGTCCTCCTGGGGACCGACCCAGGAGCCACCTCCCCCACCCACCTTTCTGGGGGAGATGACACTAGCACATCCTCCTGTCCATCAGGGAAGACAGGCTTCACTGAGAAGGTGAAGCTGGGCGGGCCTGTGCCGTTCAAGGTGATGCATCCCTCTGGCCAGGACAGTTAGTGCCAGAACAGTCATGGTATTATTACTTCAAGCAACAACAAGCATGAAGAGACTCCCAGGGAACTCTTTTTTTTTTTTTTTTTTTTTTTTTTGAAAGAATATAAGGAAGACAGCAGCCTCCTTTGGCATTTAGATGACACCAGAGCTGTGCAGCTGTTTGGGGACACGTGAGGAACACTGTTAGGACAAGCCAGGAAGCTGAGGAAGCTAATGGTTGACTAAAGATGGGGAGAACCTTGGTCCTTACAAACCACAGTGAGGTGTTGGGTTAGTCAACCCTGGGACACCTGGTACAGGTGCTTCCACACCTGAGAGAATATGGGTATTCCATCTCCTCGTTTCTCTATGGACACTCTGATTAGGGCAGCCAAAAGCATCCTAGCTGGGACAGCCCGTAGTCTTCACCTCTTCACTCTCAAAAGTCTTAATCCAGGAAGCCAGCATGCCCTCCATCTCTAAATGAGATGTATGATGCCGGGCGGTGGTGGCGCACGCCTTTAATCCCAGCACTCGGGAGGCAGAGGCAGGCAGATCTCTGTGAGTTCGAGGCCAGCCTGGTCTCCCAAGCGAGTTCCAGGGTGGGCGCAAAGCTACACAGAGAAACCCTGTCTCGAAAAACCAAAAAAAAAAAAAAAAAAAAGAGATGTATGCTCAGATTTATAAGCTTGCCTTCCTAAAGATGTAAACATCCAGAGGCTAAACGGATCAGTCCCTCTCTGTTTAGTAAGAATTAGTTTAATCAAATTGCCCTTCCAATAGTAAGAGGCAAGCCTCAGGGCACCCAACACCTGGAATTGGCATGAAAGGAAGCCCAGCAGTCTATGCCAAAAAGCCAACCACCTACACTTGCCCACGTGCTTCTGGCACCTAAGGTGGTCTTAGTGTCCCCTAGAAATAAGTCATTCTCCTCCTGCCATGAAGGCTTGAGTACCTTCCTAGAGTTGTCACCCCTAAAATAAAGACATCATTTAGATCTGGATTGGGGAGAAAAAAAATCTAATTTAAGCCGGGCAGTGGTGGCACATGCCTTTAATCCCAGCACTCAGGAGGCAGAGGCAGGCGGATCTCTGTGAGTTTGAGGCCAGCCTGGACTACAGAGGGAGTTCCAGGAAAGGCGCAAAACTACACAGAGAAACCCTGTCTCGAAAAACCAAGAAAGAAAGAAAGAAAGAAAGAAAGAAAGAAAGAAAGAAAGAGAGAGAGAGGGGGGGAGGGAGGGAGGGAGAG
>CABHPP010148294.1:0-52290 GCA_902168425.1 Peromyscus attwateri | reverse complement strand
AAGAAAGAAAGAAAGAAAGAAAGAAAGAAAGAAAGAAAGAAAGAAAGAAAGAAAGAAAGAAAGAGAAAGAAAACTAATTTCAAATGTCAAACAACAAAAGCTTTCTAATTGGAATCTTCTTGGTTTCCCGGTGGAGAAAGGTAACCATGACAGGACCTTCCACCAAGGACCCAGCCTGGTCCTGGTCCTGTAGCACCAGGCCCTCCTGGGCTCCCAACCCTAACCCTCCCAGTCTCTGCCAAGAAGACACTGTGTGCTCTGCAGAGGATCCACCAGGCCTATGTCCCAATAAAAGCATCTGATGCTTACCTCAGGAAGGAAGATGTCAAAACTTTACCACTGTTCTTATGGCCATTGACTTTACAGCCACTGTTCCTTAAAGAGCCAGTGAGGATCTGAACAGAGCCAAATGACAGCTCTCCTCCTGGCCCCTGGAGCTATGATACCTAGACTGGGCAAAGGTAGGCTCTTGCCTGACTCTAGAGCCATCAGAAACCCATGGATCCTCCCTGGCTCCTGTTCTCTCCTGCTTATGACCATGTCTTAAGCTACCAAGAGAGTCTCTAAAACCTTAGGTCTGCAGCACAGGACCAAGGCCACTCAGTAGTCCAGGTCCCTCATCTGCTCCCTCTGAAAGACACGCAGCAGCTATTCCAAACCTTCACCCCCTCAAGCCTCCAATGCCACCTCCTACCCCCTCATTCTTGGCAGATGGTCTGGCCTCCCACAGCAGAGAAAAAATAGAGGCTATCAGGCTGGTACACACTCTGCTGCCCACCTTCCCTCCCCTCTCCGGGGCCCCACACACTCATCTATGCTCAGCCTTACTGCCAATGTCTTTTTGTGTTCTTGGTACCCAACCTCTTGAATGTCCTCCTGGACCTGCCTTCTCAATTATATCTCTCTGCTGAGTCTCCAGTAACCCTTCCCCATCAGCTAAGGTCTACTCATGTCTCAGGAGCACTGAACTCTACACTTTGAACTAACTCTCCCCAGCCTCCCATGTTTGAACACTGGACCAGAGAATTTTAGATGGTACCCCACTTCCTCGGGTATCAATTCTCCTTCACCCCTCACACCTTTGTAGCTGTTCTTCCTAACAATTCTAGGATTCTCCCAATCCCAAATACCCTTTTTAGTGCCTTCCTGGTTTAGCCATCCATTTGGCAAAGCTAAGTAATTCTGGGAAACTATTTTCCAAAATGGCTGCAACAATACTCCCATTCCAATATGCTTCTGGAACCTTATATAATGATTGCTTTTCTAACCTAGAGCAATCTCTTTTTCCTCAACTAGACTCTAGCTGATATACATAGGCAAAGATACCTCATGGTAGTCACTTATACCAGAAGCCTAAGATACACTTACTTCTACCTCCTCCTTGGCCCCTCCCCGTGAAGAGCTGGCCACGAAGTCCAGCTGACTCCTCCTCCACCCCCATGATACCGTCTGGCATCCTACTTTATTTCTCTCACACCAACACAGCGGCCCTTCCTTTAGTCTCCTGACTGTACAGACTTTGCGCTTTCCCAATGCATTCACCTGACTGCCAACACACTTTCATTTCCAGGGCACAGCTGATCATGACAGTCCCCTGATCAGAATTCTTACATGATTCCCCCACTGAACACTGAGAAAACCACATGTTATCAGTCCCCCGAGTATGTCATTGTTGCTACTGTTCCACACCTGAGCCCAGGATCAGGGTCCTTTCTGTCGCGCCTACCTTCCCAGCCTCACTCCCAATCCCTCCCACCAACTGAGCTAGTAGGAATTCTCCAAGCTCCCTCTGCTCCTGCTGCCTCGGGGCCCTCCCACATGCTGGGCTAGCCATGCCCTGGCCAGCAGTCTCAGGAGTCCTTCAAGTCCACAAGAACCCTAACCCTGCAGGGAAGCCCCCTTGTCAACTCCACGCATCCTGGCACAGTTCCTTCCTGAGGCTGAGAGCTCAGGTTCCTACTTGATGGCTGTTTGTTTACATACCTGTCTCCTGTGCTACATGGGAGGGTGGGGACAGAGCTCACTTACTCACATGCCCTCAGCACCATGTAATACACAGTGAGAAGAGACCTCAGTTGAGTCTAGACTAAGAAGGAAAGGAAGAGAGACTAGGAAGGAGAGGGACATGTGGGATCAATAGACTGTTGACCTCCATGTAGGAGTGCTGGCTTCTTCTCCCTTGGTGGATACATATGTAGAAGATTCCAGGAGCACACAGGCCCTCTTGGGATTTCCCTAGGACCATTTGCAAGAATGTAAGTTTGTTAATTCAAAACAAATGTCATATAAGCAAATGAGTCATCTGCATAAATATTTCTATGCAACCTGGACACCATTTTTCTGTGCCTTGGCTTATCACATACTTTCCTATGCTACAATCTAATATATTATGATGCAACTTTGCCTACCCCTGAGGAGATTACCTTTGGTTCCTTTCATTTCTACTGCGTCTCCCTGGAGGTCTCCCTGTGACTCAGGTCCCCCATCAAGGCCTGAATCAGCTCAGCCCCATCAGCCGCTCATTGTGTTCTGAGCATTTCCAGGACGGATCAAGAACTGACCAGCCTTACCAGGGCGTGATTCCAAGTTCTTATGACACAGCCTTGGTCGTGCCTCAGCTCTGGTCTCCCACTCTGCTCCTCGGAGGGCCACAGTCCACCCACCAGCCTGAGTAAGTATCTGGGAGGCTGTCTGGCTCCTGAGGAAAAACAAGACTGAGGAACAGGAAAGAGAAAGGGGGAGGGGAGCACCCACCTCCATCAGGAGAATGTCCTTGGAGCTTTGAGCCTGAACCTTCGGGTGCTGGACCTTCACCGCCACTGTCCGACCATCATGCAGCACCGCCTTATGGACCTGGGCCAGGGAGGCTGCCCCCAGAGGGGTGTCATCGAAGCTCAGGAACAAATCAGGGATCTGTCAGGAGTGGAAAGAGAACAGAGTAACTAAGAGGAGGTGGCCTAATTCGGTGAGAGGCTGAGCCAGAGAGACGATGAGCCGGAGCTGTTCAGTGTCCCACAGCAGATTTACCACCTTATCAGTTGTGTGGGTCCCAGCTGGCGCTTTTGCTATGGTCAGGATTCACACCAGACACACGGATGGGACAGGACAGGAGACACACGTAGAGGGCATGTTTGCACAGGAGCCCTGTAACCCCCATCAAAGGCCGAAGAAAGACTGCGTATCGTCTGCCCATTTAACGATCCACCACTCAGTCTGCTGAACCCTCACACATAAGATCATAAAAGTTAACAGAACTGGGGCCAGAGCAGCACGACAGGCCAGATGGAAGATATTCCAGTCCCACCAACCTAGAGAGCTCAGGGACCTTTAAGCTGGAGGCTTCTAATCAGAGCCATCAATTACCTCTACCTGAGCAGCAGCCTCGACATGGGTTTCTGAGCCACTGCTGGCCTGGCCACGTCCTAGCAGGATCCCAGGGCTGCCAGAGGCCTAAAGTGAGTCTCTGGGAGTTCCCTTGCCTCTTGCGTGCCTCAGTTTCCCTCTGCATAAGTAGACAGTTCACTCCTACTCTTGCGTCTCCTGCCTTCTTCCTCCCTTCCTTCTCCTGGGTCTTGCCACACTGGGTCTTTCTGACTAGTTAGTCACCACTACACGGTCCAGATAGAAATATCCTGCTAGATGGAAAGAGATCCCCGCCCTGCCAGAAACTTTTCTAAAGATTGGCAAAGGCTGTGGTTCAAATCCTCTCCATTTCTTTAAGCTCCCCCACAGCCTCAGGGTTCCAGAAAGCCTGGCCAGTTTTGCAGACAAATACACACCAATATATTTACTGTAATTAATCACATGCCTCTGCTTCCCCACTCCCCATGAGCTCCTATTCAAGGTCAATTCAGTTCTCTTTCCTACCCCTTTCCTGCTTTTATCCCCATTCCCAGCCCCCTTGTCCTGCCCCTTAGCACTGCCTCAAACCTGAGGTGCCAAACGCCCCACAGCTATCATCCCAATTCTGTTTGCCAGGATTCACCTGTTAATCTCACGTCATAAATGGTTTCCACCTCCCTGCCACGGTTCCTGTCCCTTCCGCTAAGTTTCATTGCATTTACTGACATTCTGCAGAGGACAAGACCCCTGCAGGCATCAGGAAGGGTCTCAAATGTTGGTCATGAGAGACAGCTCTCCAATGGATGGTTTTCTCCCCATCCTGGTATCTAATCTCCCTGTCCCGCGCCCCCCAACAACACTTGCCTTTCCTTCCTCTGTGAGTTCTAGGCTTCCCAAGGGCAAGAGTCTCTTGTGTTAGCTACTTGCTTATTCTGGGTCTCTCAGCACAAGAACTTTCATCATGGACTTGGTCCTAGTATGGGGGAACACCACAACCACCTTCCCCATGTGCCGAGTGAGCTGGGGGGGGGGGTTGCTGCTCTGGCCACGGCTGTACCCCTGCAATTTGTACAGGGATGGAACTAGTCAGAGTCAAACAAGTACCTGCTGAGTGGCTAAAATCCGGTGTTCTCTCCACTGGAGAACAGAATCAGCCTAGTTTTCCCCCTTGAAACTGCTTGGCCTTCCCAATCCCACAGTGCTACTAACACAAACACTCCAGAGGACTGCCATCCAAAATGGAGAAAGTATAAACCGTGTCTAAACTCTACCTGGGCAGAGCCCACCTTTACTCCAGGTGAGACCTCAGCCTGGCCTGTCAGAACCCCCAGCAGCCCCAGCCACCCTGATTGGCTCAGAAATGGATGTGTGGCCCAACTAGTCCAATCAGACTCAAACTAGCCCAATCAGACTCAATTTTTCTGTGTCTGTTTAAACAGTGGGAGAGTACATACTTCCTATTGAACCTGAGAAGAAAAATACAGCTCTGGGCATGCCAAGGGTCACAGAATAGAAACATAAGAAGCCAAGGCAAGAAATGGGGAATAAGTCCTGGTTAGTTTTAGTCCCTTAATCTAGCCATCCCTCATATACCTAGCCTATAATTCCCTTTCTGCTTGCTCACTTGCTTGCCTAAGTCAGTTCGGGCAAAGGTTTGTGACAGAGACAACTGATGGGACTCTAACATCACGTGTTCTCAGGTACCCGATGAGGTGACTGAGGGAGACACAGGCCCAGGGCCCCTTAGACATGGGAACTGTGGGTTCCAGCCCCTCCCTGCCCCCTTACAGGAACAAGGACTCAGGAACCGTAGGAAGCAGAGCTTCTGCTACTGTATAATGAGCTCCACACAGATCCCTGTGCAGACTAGTAATGCCTGGAGAACCACCAAGGAGACCATTTCTCAAGGTGGAGCTGTGGACCTTGCCCAGTCTCCCTGCGGCCTCATTCCCTAACCCTAGCCTTTGCCTGGCCCGGGGAACGTCACCTCCTTCTCCGAGAAGGACAACCAGTTTCCAACCTGTGTCATTGTGGGGACACTGCGGAGTGACATGGCATCTCTGGGGCTGTGTGACAGGAACAGCTGCCAAGCGCTCCCCACAGGGAAGTGGGGGAAGGAAAAGGCTGAGGCAAGCAGATCCCAATCTCCAGGCTGACAGGGAGCCAGGCTTGCCATTTCACCCAGGGACAGGGAGGGCCCACCCCCACAACCTCCTGCCCCCATCAGGGGCAGATACCAAGATACCCCAAGATACCACCTAACCCCAGCTGCCAACTCAGCATCTGAACCGCCCTAGCAGGAAGGGGTTAACCAAACTCTCAGTTTCCCCAGCAGAAGCAAAGGAGTCCCAGAAAGGGTAGGAGGCATCTGTCAGGCCTAACCCCTGTCCCACCCCAAGCCCCAGCGTCCCCACAGCCATCTTTCCTTCTCTAACTAGAAGTCACTAGTCCTCCACCCTCCCATGCTCACGCAAACACATACACACATACACAATAATTGATCGCTAGTGGATGCTCCTAGCTGGCTTATAAAAAAGGTAATTAAAGATTGGTGCTGCAGCCTGTAATTAAATATGAATAAAGTATCTCTAAATGGAACCTTAATTCAAAGTGTTCAGTGAAAGTACTTTATGCTGATAGATAGTAAGGAAAAATAGACCCTGTCCCGAAAGCAGAATTATTCCCCCCACCCCCCCCCCCGTGCAGCTGAAACAAATGCCGCCCCTCCCCTCCAATCGCCAAGGACCTGCCTCGTTCCCGAGCCCTCTCGGCAGAAAACCATTAGCAGAAACAAACTGCAGCATTTTCAGCAATTAGATTCAAGCAGGGCCCTCGGCTGCCTCCAGTCCCTCATAGAAACTTGTCTCCCTTCTAAGGCTTGCTTCCCTGTTTCCCTCTCTCTCTCTCTCTCTCTCTCTCTCTCTCTCTCTCTCTCTCTCGCTCGCTGTCTCTGGGTCTGGAGGTAAAATCAATTAAGTAAAACAGCTAGATTTTAGAATGACGAGTTGTGTGCCTTTTAATTACCATCGGTCTGAGATTCAACTATATTGATATGGTCAAGCAGAAAAGAAAAAAATTATCAGGGAAAAAGTTGCTCCCTCTGGTTCTGTGCAGAGAGAAATAGATGGTGGATAGTCTTTTATGAAGAAAAACATTGACCAGGCAAGGAGATTAGCCTCCTCCCCGGGGCTCTGGCCATTCAGTCCTCAGTTGTCTGACTTGGAGAGAAGGGGTCTCAGGGTCTGAGGACCAAGTGAAATTGTGCCTGCACAGGCATAAGTCAGGCCTGCTGGTTCCCAGAAAGCAGGACTAGTAGGCCTCTTTTCCAGAACACCACGTGGAGTGGCTAAGTACTGGCCAGGAGCCTCATTTGGCCCAAAATAAGATGACAAGAGAGGGGTGCCCTGGAGAAGCTAGGGAGTTCTGCTTCAACTCAGTATCTTAGCTAGCCACACCACTGTCTGAAGGCCTGGCCAGCCCCTCATGGCCACTGGCTCAAGGTCACAGGTTAGGGCAGAATGGAGATGGACTTTCTAATAGGGCCCAACATCAAATATCCCATTCCATGGTCCCCATACTCATTCATGTCAGATCAATTTTAGCTTCAGAAATGGCATCATCGTAGGCATAATGCATCTCCCAAGGCCCTGGACAGCCTAGCTCCAGGTGAAGATAGGAACCTGTCTTAAGCAGGCCTAAATGCCAAGGCCAGATAGCTCTCTAAGAGCTGTGAAGATGCCCTGGGCACCTAACACAGACCAGTGCATCTGGGTTGTTGGTGGGAGGGGGAAGCAGGTTACCATGGCATCAGCCACCAAGAACATCTGGTTCTCTCTTGTGGAACTGGCCCACCCCAGACCTGGCTGGGCTCCAGCTGCCATCCATTCAAGTCTGCTGGGCAAAGTCTCAGCCTATGCTAATGGAGTAGCTAGAATGAACCTCAACCTAAGGCAATCAGGATAGCTCCAGCCAGCCGGGACTCAGCAAAACCGCCTTGAACAAAACAATGTCACCTTCCATCACCTCTATCTTGAACCCATCCCCCACCTCTGCTTTTCTAAGCCCCATTGGCCAGGGACCTGCCCCAGGTACACCAGTCCATCACAGTTGATTCAGTTGGTGCAATTCCTGCCCCTCCCTGGAGAACACATCCTGGTTTGCAGCTCCCCCCACCCCGCCTCCACCTTCAAGGCCGTGCCTTGGCCTTCTAAGGTCACATTTGACCGTGATGAGCAAATGAGTGGCAGCAGGGACATTCTCATTGCCCCCGTGGTGGTTTTAAAATATGTTCTGAGCTTTTCAATGTTCCTCCCCTTGAGGAGTCTATTCCCCTTCCCTTAAGTGTGAACTGGAATTCAGGACCCACTCCTAAGTTACAGAAGCACTCCAGTCAATCAATCTATCTCTCTCCCTCCCCGTCCCTCTCTTGGATTTTTTTTTTCTTTTTTTGGTTGAAGGAGGGAACAGCTGTCCTACCACAGGTCATTCCTATGGTAAAGAGCCAGGCTCTCTGCACACAGGGAGCCCCTAGACCCAGACTGTTCAGCCCCAGACAGAACCTCAGATGATGGCAGCCTCGTGAGCAACCCTGATCATGAGTATTAGTGTTAAATGCCAGTTTGACTGGATTAAGTCCCACAGAGGAACCCAGCAAAGTGTTCCTCTGGCTGTGTCTGGGAGGGTGTTTCCAGAGGAAGGAGACCTGGGGGTCAGGAGAATAAGATCTCAACTCCAAGTTGGTACCACCCATTCGGCTGAGAGTTCAGACAGAAAGGGATGTTCCTTCTCCCTTCTGGAGTTGGGACCATGTCTCCTCGGGCTCCATACATTAGGATCATGGGACCCCGGTACTTCCTCCAGAAGCCTCCCCCAAGCCCCACTCCTGGGTGACCAGGCCTTTGGCCACAGATGGAAAGCAGCCAGTGGTTCTCCAGCTTTCCGACTTCAGCCGAGACTGGCTACAGAATCCTAGCCAGAGTCTTCATCTTCCAGACAGCCTGTCCCAGGAGTTCTCATCCTCCATGATTGCATGGGCAATCCCCATAATGAATCTTCCCTTGAATGTTTACCTCTATGGAAATCTACCCGGTCGGTTCTGTCTCTGTGGAGAGCCTTAATAACCTTGACCCAGAACCATCCAGTAAGCTACTCCTGAACTCCTGACACAGACACACAGAAACTTGTTTGTTTGTTTGTTTGTTGAGACAGGGTTTTTCTGTGTAGCTTTTGGAGCCTGTCCTGGAACTCACTCTGTAGACCAGGCTGGCCTTGAACTCAGAGATTCACCTGCTGGGATTAAAGGCGTGCACCACCACTGCCCAGCCAACACACAGAAACTTTAAGAAAAAAATGTTTATAGTTTTAAGTCACTGGGTTTGGGGCTAACTTTTTATGCAGCCATAGCCAAGTGGTACATCCAGCCATACCCATGCCAGACATCACTAATCCATCCAGCATCTATTGCCGCTGTAGCCCCATGATGCCTTACAGTCTCTCACAACACAGTACTCCAGGCAGCCTCTGCCAACACAGCAGGATCAATACACCATCCCTTCACCTAAGGCAGACCTGTAACATGACAGAAACCATGTTAGTGTAGGTCACCGAGCCAACAAAAAAATGTCTTTCTGACCCTAAAGAGACCTCAGAAGGAAGACAATCGCCTCTTTGAAGAACACACCTGTGCTTTAGTGCCACGGCAGACAACTCGCCTGCATTCACCACATCACCTAATCCTGAAGGCCACACCTGGTGAGCTAAGGCAAGGAGACTTCCAGAATGGCCACACAGACCGTGGCTGACCAAGAAAGGGACATCGCATCAGTCTCTCCCTCTCCACCTCTGCACTCAAAGTGAGACATCCCCGTCTTCAGCTTCCCACTCACAGTCACAATCTAAACCTAAGGAAAATCCTAACCGCAAGAACAGCTTGAGTACACATGGACCTCCATGATCTGCAGCAGGTTCTCTCTGGGGTCCTGAGGGATCAGCTTGTCAGCTCTTCAGAGCCCTTGGCTATTGCTATTATTGAACTAGGAGGAAATGGGAGGCCAGGCGCAGAATCGGAGGTCAACTTGGCAACATTTCTGTGAGGAGGCAAACCCAGGACAGCTCCTGCAGTGGCTGATGGCTCCAGACTCAAGGCATCACCCACCCACCTGGCTCTCCCGAGGACCTCTCCACTCAGATCAAGCATCTTTCTTTTCCATTCCTGTTTGGTCTTCTTTCTTTTCTGTTTTCAGTCTGTTGGTTAGATTTTTTGCTGGTTTGGTTTGGTTTAATTTTGAAGACAAGATCTCAGATAGTCCAGGCTAGTCCCAAACTCATGATATAGCTGAGGCTGATCATGAACTCCTGAACCTCCTTTCCTTCACCTCTCCAGTGCTGATGAATACAAGTGCTGATGAATACCTTAGCTGGAGTTTTCTCCAGTCCCACCCGGGCCTGCAGCCACTCAGACCCAAATAAACACACAGAGGCTTATATTAATTAAAACTGTATGCCCTAATGGCTCAGGCTTCTTGCTAGCTAGATCTTACATCTTAAATTAACACATTTTTATAAATATATACCTTGCCATGTGGCTCGTGGCTTACCTATATCTTTACATCTTGCTTCTTATGGCGGCAGCTCGAAGCATCTCCTGACTCAGCCTTCCTGTTCCCAGAATTCTCCTCTCTACTTATCCTGCCTATACTATACTTCCTGCCTGGCTACTGGCCAATCAGCATTTTATTTATCAACCAAATCAGAGCAACACACATTCACAGCATACAGAAAGACATCCCCAGCAAATACCAGGTTCAAATCTTAATTCTATGATGTAACAGCTCAAATGGGTCATATACCCTATGCCTACCTTCTTCATCTATAAAACACTGTAAAAACAATTTTGTAGGGCTGACACATGACGTTATACACATAGAGGGTACAGAAAACCCTAGACCCTCAACAACTGCAGGAGTAGAGAGGAAATGCCTGCACTATGGCTCCAGCCATGAGAGCACAGTGGTATAATGCAGAGCACAAGACCATCAGAGATGCTGGTGAGGTGGAATATTATTTTAGGATGTGTCACATTTGTTTATGCTGTGGAACATTTGTTTAATGATGCATTCTTTTATGCTGCATTTGTTTAACTCTATGAAGCTGTGTTACTTTGCCTGTGTAAAACACCTGATGGTCTAATAAAGAGCTGGACAGCCAATAGCAAGGCAAGAGAGGAATAAGTGGGGCTGCCAGGCAGAGAGAATAAACAGGAGGAGAAAAAGAGGGAGGAGCAAGAAGAGGAGGAGGACACCAGGGGCCAGCCACCTGGCTACACAGCAAGCCACAGAATAAGAAGGAAAGAAAAGGTATACAGAAATAGAGAAAGGTAAAGGCCCAGAGGCAAAAGACAGAGGGGATCATTTAAGTTAAGAAAAGCTGGATAGAAATAAGCCAAGCTAAGGCCAGGCATTTATAAGAAAGAATAATCCTCTGTGTGTCATGATTTGGGAGTTGGGTGGTGGGCCCCCCAAAAAGGAAAGAGTAAAATGAAACAACCAACGGCATGCTGGTCTCCATCCTGCTCTGCCATGAGACAAGCCACTGTCCTCATTTTTCCAGAGACTACCCTGGCCTCCTACCACCTCCTCCAGGTAGATTCCTCTCTCCTGCAGTCTATACTCCATCACACACACAGCTGGATTATGTCGCTTCTCTCTGCTGAAATCACCTCCCCAGGTACCCACGGTCCACATCCCTAGCAGACCTATCACAGCTGGGCCTATCTGCTTCTCTTTTTCAACTTCCTCCCTCTGTCCCACCCAGAAGGCTTTCTTAGAGCCCAGATCACTCCTCCCCAGCCCCACAGGTCTTTGCCCATGTTATTGCCTCCACCTGGAAGGCTCCCCTTCCCTCACACCTTCCCTCACTGTCACCTACTCAGAGAAACTCCCCTGCATACATCCTTAGAGCTCATGTGCCCTCCTTGAGAACAGTGCCGTGGCTGCACATTCACCTCCTCCTGTATTTCCTCAGTTTCCCTCACCCTCCTTGAACTGGAGACTTCTGGATTTTTCACAGCACTGTATCCCCATTGCATCTGCCTGACACAGAACTGTGTTCAGTCGGTTAAGTACTTTCTAGAGAATGTCTAAAGCTGAGATGAGGTTCCCTATAACCCGTGATGGAAAAGGAACTTGGGACCTTCCCACTGACTAAGGTAGCTGAAACACCTCCCAAAGGTGACCACAGTTCCTTCCAGGTAGCCAAGGGAGCCTCCTTGGCACTGAGTAACTTGAGAACTGTGGCTGGAGGAACTTGAGGGATTTTTATGTTAATAATGATTAATAAAAAGCAGATAAACACCCAGTGTGGCTGGCCAGCCTGGGAAGCCATCCCATTAGAGCTGTCATTCATTAGTGGTGGGGGAGGGGCAGTCCAATCAGATCTCCTCAGCTTAAGCAAACCTTCTGTAAATTGTAGGCTGCAGGCACTGACATTTGATAAATTATTCTTCATAATCCACCACTGCCTGTCATCAATCTAATCCTTCAACTTCCCCATCTTAATAACTCCTACAGCCTTGGAGGGTGCCATGAATATGCCTCTGCCTGTGACAGAGGTCTCTGGGACAAGAGAGCAGAGATCCTGGATAAAGAAGATTATGAGATCGTGCCCCGCCCCCCAGCCAGGGTACAACCTGAGCAGCTGGCCCCCTGGGGGATCAGAGCATAGGCAATGAGCCACTCTTGAGGCTGCTGTACACCTGGGCAGGCTACATGCTCTCATCCCACCACAGAGCCGATATGTGGTTCCAACACACAGGACCAGAAGTCTGGAACTTTCTGGCTTCCAGTGCCAGCTGGCACACAGAAGGCCTTTCTGCTTCCTCAATTCTGAACCTAGGTATGCCCAAGGGAACATCAGGATAACTTAGCTTCTCAAGAACGAGATGTTCAAATCAACCACGGGCAACACGTTGTCTTTGCATAATGTTTAGTGTCATCAAAGCACTCTTACCTAATCTTCCTCTCCCTCTAGAAGGGAGCTATTACCAACCCCATTTTACAGAGGACAAAATATTCACCAAGAGTCATTATTCTTTTACACATACAACAACAAAAAAAAAATTCCTAGGTGATTAACGTGTGCGGGACACGGGACACCGTGGTTGTCACTGGGGCGTAAGGGGGAGTGAATACAGCCACCATCTTCTGAAGCCACTAGCAGAACGTAAAGGGAAGTAGAGGCAGTCAGGACTTTGTCAACTCAGCACAAATGACGCATGCAACAGCTGGTCCTTATGAGCACTGTGAAGGGAGAGGAGCACAGAGCTAGTGTTTAAGGAACTGAGCATGGCTAGAGAACTTCTCTAGAAAGTAACTAGATGGAGGAGTCAGCTAAGTCGCTAAAGGGGAGAGAGAAGAGCCTTCCAGGGGAGAGAACTGTGAACTGAGCAATGGCACACAGCAGCAAGAGAGCCGAGGTTCCGACGGCGAGCAGCTCCCAATACAGAATCCAGACCACCTTGGGCTCCCCGGCCCCTCACCACAGAAGTAGTCCTCTTCCGCAGCTCCTCATCACTAGAAAGCAAGCCTGAAACCTGACAGGCTCAGCTTCACAAACCCCACAGGCCGTCTCCAACCACCTTCAGATGGCCCTAGGCTCAAAACGAGAGAGGGGAGAGAATGAGAAGCATGGCGTCCTTCACATATGGGCACTGCATTTGCTGTTGGGATAGGCTTCCTGGGCTTTGGGAGATGGCAGCCGGCCTAAGCTGTGTCTCCACGCCTCAGAGCCCAGAGCAAGGAATTCAGAACACGCATGCAGCAGGAAGTTTTCTGGACTCACTTTCCATGTGAAGATGTTGCGGAGCCCGGGAATGTAAAAGGAAGGGAAACTCGGCTGCAGCAGAGTTACCGAGACTACAAGGAAAGAAAGCATGCTGCAGCTATGCGGCTGGCAAGATGGCCCAGTGGATAGAGTGTTTTCTGAACAAACGAAGTACCTGGGTTTGGATCCCTAGCACCTAAAAATAAGCTGGGCACAGCAGCATGTGCCTCTAATCCCAGTGCTGCAGATGTGGAGGCGGCTGGACAGCCAGCCAATCTAACCAAAACAGCCAGCCGTTCTGTGAGAGATCCTGTCTCCAAAAGAGAAGGTGGGAGCTAGACGTGGTGGCGCACACCTTTGATCCCAGCACTTGGGAGGCAGAGGAAGGTGGATCTCTGAGTTTGAGGAGTTTGAGGCCAGCCTGGTCTACAGAGTGAGTTCCAGGCCAGCCAAGGCTGCACAAAGAAACCCTGTCTTTAAAAGGAGGGGGGGAAAAAGGTGGAGAGCAATTGATGAAGGCACACCTAATCCTGACCTTTGGACTTCACACACAAGCATACATGCACACAAACATGTGCACCACACACACAGAAAAGCACACATGCAAACACACACATGCACCACACACACACACACACACACGTACCACACACAGAAAAGCACATATGCGCACACCCACACATGCACCACACACACAGAAAAGTACACATGCACATACACATACAAACGAGCTGTAGGGTAGGTGACCTCCCTGCCAACCTGCCAATGACATGCCCATTTGCACAGCTCCCCTCATACCAGGCCGAGTTGAGCCACTGTGACAAAGAGAATATGACCTGTGAAAGTCAAAATATGGACTTTCTGGCCCCAGGGTAAGCAGAAAAAATGGCTATGTTTTCCATCCCAAAAGCTGTAAGGGGATCTTACATGGCATAAGAAACTCTGTAGGTTTGATGAAGATAAAGATCCTGAAGTGAGGAGAGCAGCCAGGACTCAGTGTCACAACGGCTCAGTCGGTGAAGGTGCTTGCTACTCAGTTTGATGACTTAATTTCAATCCCCAGGTCCTACATGTTGAAAGGAGAGAACCAATTCCCATAAGTTGTCCTCTGACCTCCACACGTGTGTATACACACACACACACACACACACACACAATGTGATTTATAATACACACACACACACACAATGTGATTTATAATACACACACACACACACAATGTGATTTATAACACACACACACACACAATGTGATTTATAACACACACACATACACAATGTGATTTATAATACACACACACACACACACACACACACACACACACACACACATATATATGAGGGGGAAGAGGAAATGATACTATAGCCAGTGGTACTGAAGAAAAAAAGGAAAGGACCCGGGCGGTGGTGGCGCACGCCTTTAATCCCAGCACTCGGGAGGCAGAGGCAGGCGGATCTCTGTGAGTTCAAGGCCAGCCTGGGCTACCAAGTGAGTTCCAGGAAAGGCACTAAAACTGCACAGAGAAACCCTGTCTCGGAAAACCAAAAAAAAAAAAAAAAAGGAAAGGAAAGGAATAGACAAAAGGGGGGAGGGAAAGGGGGGAGAGGATGGGAGGGCAAAAGGGTCAAAATTGGAGAGAGGAACAGAGGTGACAGGCTGAGACAGGGATTAGACCAAGGTACTCAGCCAGCTTCTAGAAGCTACAGAAGGCCAAGAAAGTTTCTTCTGGGGTCTCCAGAAGGCATGTGCCTCGGGCAATATCTTAATTTTAGGATCCCTACCCTGCAAAACAGGAATACAATAAGCTGGTGCTGACTGAAGCTATTAAATGTGCAGAGATTTGTCACTGAGCAGTAGGAACCTTTGCAGGCCATTTACGGTGTCTGCTGACCCCTGACACACAATACGAGCATCAGAGTATAAAGCAGCAGTTTTTAGCCTTTTGTCGCATTTTCCCCCAGACAAAAGTGTGCCAGGAAGCTGAGGACAACACCAGGGCAACATCGGCCAAACATGAATCCCACGATCTAGACCAGGAGGGGACGCCACAGCTTTGTGACTCCCGTACCAGGTGATGACATGGAGGACCAACCCACCTCCCCTCCCAGGGCGAAGGGTCTTCCGTTCCCAGCTGTCTCCTCAGGTTGCCCCTTCCCAACCCCTGGGCCAAGGCCAAGTCCATGGGGCTTCAGCGGCATTCTCCCCCCTCTTTGCAGGAACCCTGCTTTCTCCGCAGCTTCTCAGGTAGTCACCAACCTCAAGCCCCGAGGAAGAGCTACCCAGCCCCCCAAAACCCCTGTCATGGCTGCAGCCCTGACAGGCAGGCTCCCCAACTGTTGCAAGAAGCCTCTCCTTCCACACACCTGACCACAGGGCAACACCCCAAAGCTCTCACGGCACCAGCATGCTAATGTGTTATGTCCACTTAAATAGAAATCCAGACACACCTCAGTCTGTTCAGCCTTAGTGTGTACGCATGGCCACGCATGTAGATGCGCATGTATACGTGGGCGCACAGCCCAGCATAGTCCAGAGGACAGCCTTGGGTGTCACTCCTCAGGCACTGTCTACCTTTTTTGAGACAGGGTCTCTCAATGGTCTGACACTTGCCAAACAGACTAGACTGGCTGGCCAGGGAGCTCCGGTGATCCGCCTGTCTCTGCCTCCTTAGTGCTGGGATCACACGAGCACCACACCTAACTCTTTACCTGGGTTCTGGGTGTTAAACTCAGACCTTCATGCTCGCAAGGCAAGCACTACACTGACTGAGCCATCTCCTCAGGTTCCGCCTCAACCACTCACTCCCACATGAACCAGGGCCACTCTGACCCTCACTACCGGTTTCCATTCTGCAGATAGGAAGCAATTGTAAATGCCAGAGCTATAGAAGATGCCTCCTCAGATGGCTGGCTAACACCCTCTTCTATTGTCCCTTTCGGCACTGGACTCAGTACTGAGGTTCCCACTGTTCATGTCAGAACCCTGAGGGGGGGATCCTGATGCCTTCCTTTGCTGCAACGCCTACCCCCCCCCCCATTTAATTCAGTCTCCAAGTGTGCCAACCCATCCTCTCCAGCTCCCTGACCTTGGTCCAACCAACATCACCTCTTGCCTGGATGACCATGAAGACCCTTGACTGGTCTTCCAGATAGTTCCATAGACCAGCCACCACACATTAGACCATGCTGTGCTCCTCACAGGGCCAATGAATGGTTGCCAGTCTCAGATCTCCTGAACACACCCAGCTCACCACTCCCAGCCTCTGCCTACGGTCACCCTCCTTCTTGTCCCTGACCGGATTGTTTATGCCCTGAGGCGTAATACAATTTCCAGTCGAACGTCACATCCTTCTGTCCCTTAACTACCCTTGGATCACAACTTCCAAACCACTTGCTCTGACAGGCCAGCTTCACCTCCTGAACTTATTATCCAGAGCACTGTGACACTTAGGCAAGTGTCATTGGAGTTTTATTGGTGAGAGTCCCATAACCAAAGCTCACGGAAGCTTGTTCAACTGTGTAACTCAGGGCCACACCACAGAAGTTCCGTGGCCAGTTGAGGAGTCAGGGAGCACATAAAAGACCACAAACTCCAGCGTCCCAGGCTTGGACACTTGAGCTATGCAGACTCAGAGACACTGTCGTCCCTACTTTCACTCAAGATTCACATACCTCCCTGGGGTGACCCCTCCAGTGTGCAGGGGTTTTTCTTTGGACCTCCAGCTCACAAAAAAAAAATGACATGGAGACTTATTATTAATTATGAAAGCACGGCCTATAGCTTAGGCTTGTCCCACTAGCTATTATAACTTCAATTAACCCATTTATATTAATCTACATTTTGCCTTGTGGCTTTTTACCTCTCTTCCATCTTGCACCTCCTGTTTCCTCTCCGGGTCCTCTGGCATCTCTCATGTGCCTAGATTCATCTCCTCTGCCTGAAGTCCCACCTAACCTCTTCCTGCCTAGCTACTGGCCATTCAGATCTTTATCAAACCAATCACCTTGTAAAGGAATATTCCGCAACACTACAGTGTGACACCCCATCCTGCCTAAATTGGCAACCAGCTCAGGACACTCCACCTGTGTAGAAGTACCCAAAAGCCTTCTTGCTCATTCTCTCTATGCCATGTCCTGTATTGTGGAATATTATTTTAAGATGTGTTACATTTGTTTATGCTGTGGAATACTTGTTTTAATGATGTAAAGATGTGTTGCATTCTTTTATGTTGTATTTGTTTAACTCTGTGAAGCTCTGTTACTTTGCCTGTTTAAAACACTTGATGGTCTAATAAAGAGCTGAAGGGCCAATAGTGAGGCAGGAGAAAGGATAGGTGGGGCTGGCAGGCAGAGAGAATAGATAGGAGAAATCTGAGAGGAGGGATCAAGGAGCCAGAAAAGAAGGGGCCATCCACCTAGCTACACAGCAAGCCAGGGAGTAAGAAGTAAAGAAAGATATACAGAAACAGAGAAAGGTAAAAGCCCAGAGGCAAAAGGTAGATGGGATAATTTAAGTTAAGGAAAGCTGGCTAGAAACAAGCCAAGCTAAGGCCGGGCATTCAAAAGCAAGACTAAGCCTCCATGTGTGATTTATTTGGGAGCTGGATGGCAGGCCCCCAAAAGAGCAAAGAACAAAGAGTAAAAAACAACTACAGTCCTGCTTACTCTCTCCTCCAGAAACTCTAGCTCACCCCTCTCCACATGCTTCTGTGGGATCCAGGAGCACTGAAGCAGAGGCTCGGGGAATTCTCTCTCATTCTACACTGACCTTATACTGTGGCATGTCACCTCCTTGTCTTGTGCCCTGAAGTATCAGCTCTCAGAGATGTCAGGATGGTTGCAAAGGGACTAGCCAACCCCAGCCAATCGATCATAAAGTCCCCTGCTCTGGCTCTCACCGTGACCATGACCATGACCATGACCATGACCATGACCATGACCATAAAAGCATGTGCAGCCACTGGAGGATACAGGGGTGAAAGCTAGACCCACATTGCCATCAAGCTGGTGACATCAAGAAGTCACTTTACCATTTTTGGTCTTGATTCCTAAATTACAAAAGCAGAGTGTTAGAAGATTCACTGACCTTTCCAATTCCATGATGTTGTAACCCTTTCCTTCCAACTTGCAATTCCCAAACTATTCCAAGGTCCATAGCAGCCAACCTACACACAGCAACATATATGTGCACATGGTCAACAAGCATGTGTACCCAAGCCTGGCTCTCTACCTAGATTCAGTCCACACCCCTAATTAACATGTGTGCACACCACATAAGCTGAAACATGAGTGTATGCACCTGTGCAAACACACATGCATACCTGAGTCTGGTTCTCCATCTAGAGTCAGGCTACCTCTCTGGTGAGATATGTACCCACATGAGTGCACTCATACAAACATCCATGAAACGGGCTCTCCACCAGGCATCAGGCTACCTCCCTGATTAGAAATGTGAACAGACAAACACACACACACACACATACACACACACACACACATACACACACACACACACACACACACACAAACATGCAGATACAATGTACATATATACATACAGATCTCTGCATGTGTGTATACATAGACATGTATACATATTCACACATGCAACACATAGACACGTGTGCATGTGCGATATATGTGCATTCATGCACATTTAGACAGAAACACACCTACACATACATGCATATGGCGCATGCATTCAAGCATGCACACAAACACACATGCATAAATACATGTACACACATATATGTAAATGCATATGTATGCATGTACCTGCACATATACACACATACACACACATACACACACACACACACACACACACACACACACACACACACATTCATTCTCTTCCCAAAGGGTACAGGCTCTAAGAAGGGGCTCTCCTTGAAGGGCCTCCCCAGCATATAGCACCGCAGAGGCCCAAGCCAGGAAATGGGCTCGGTCCTGAAGCTGCCTGAATGAAACAGCAGGGCCACCTGGCTGATTCATAATCAGCATAAAAAATTGATTAGCCCTTTCCAGATTAAACATTATTGTTTCAGTGTGAACATAAATCAGCTAGACATACAGAGCACACCTCCCTCTGCTGCCCAAGGGTAACATCGGGTAGAAAGCGGTTGGGAATTACAATGACGGGGGCTCTCTTCCAACCACAGCTTGCCAGCACGGGACAGAGGCTCACACAAGAGCCTGACCGTCTGCCCCTGCACTTCCTGAGGCCTCCTCCACTCAGTCATCAGCTGACTGGCTCTTGAGGTGACAGGTCAAGGGCAGCCTGACATTGCAGGCAAGACAGCAGACCCAGGAGAGACCAGAGCAAGAACAGCCTCACTTTCTCCTGGGTGAGTGTCACCAGACAGTTTCACCAGACTGGGTGCTGGCTCAGCCCAGCCTCACTGACCTGTCAGTGTGGTCTGGAACAGGGCCCATCTCCTGTTAGGGGCAGCCTAACTAAAGTGGGTGTGTCTCTGGAGTCATACGTCGACCAAGCTCATCTGCCCAGTCCCTGGCTCATTCACTGCTGTGTGATGCCCAGTCATCCAATGTCTCTAAGTCTCACTTTCTGCATCTAGGAACACTGGGGTAAGGAGCCCCAACCATACCTTGCCAAGCTGCTCTGGGACTAAATGAGACCACATGCGTGAAAACACCCAGTGTCCATTTCAGACAGAGGAAGCACTTAGTAAGGAGTAGGAGTAGCAGCAGCAGCAGCTACAGTCCCTCATCTGCCTGCCCACCTTCTTCTTAGGAATCACAGGAAAGCATTACCCTGCCGGGACAGGAACCGCCATGAAAAGCACAGGCCAGAGAATGGTGGAGTTAGGAGCCAAGACTCTCCTCAGGCTCATAACTTGACCTCTCTGAACTGTTTACCCCTCACCAAAAATGGGTTTCCCCTCACATAAGAATGAAGTAACCAGCCCCACCTGCTCCCTGGATCTTGCCTCTTCCCAGTTGCCCCTTTTATATGAGCATCTTGACTATAGTCTCGGGAACTAACAGCCCCAGGGGCAGCCATGTGTAAGGAGGTTAAAAGGTTGGAGCATTAAAAACTCTCCATTCCCCTTGCCCTGGATGTGTGGCACCACCTCCCAATTACTCCACAAGACTAAGTCCCCTCTGCCCACCATGGTAGCTGGTTTAAGAGCATAGGGTCATCAGTGGCCTCCTCTTCCCGCAGCCACATGACCACTTCCCACATGGCAACCCCTGAGCTCCCTACAAAGTTCTCTGGAAGGCTTGTCTTGGAGTCCACTTCCAGGAGAGCCCAAACTGAGATGAACACCCACTATGCAGCAAGCACATGGTCCATGCTGGCAGCTATGCTCACCGGCAGACTGGCAGAGCCTAAACCCCACCTCCAGCCATCTCTTCTTGAACCATCACCAACAACAAGGCCACTGCTGGTTCATGAGGAGACAAGAAGGCAATCACCGGCACTGACCTGGCCCCCAGCAGCCTGCAGGACCAGTCCCCTTCTTGCTATCGAGCAAGGGAGGCCATGGGCTCTGTTCTGGGAGGAGATGAGGATGCTGCAGGCCCTCTGACAGCTCTGGGGGTTCAAGGACAGCTTTCAGCTCCTTCCAGAGCAATGACCACAACATCTGTCCTCTACCCCTGTCCAGTTGGTGACACTCACACTCTGAGATCTAGGGGCTGGCAGGAGGAAGGAACACCAATCCTGCCCCACTCCAGACCTTCCCCATATGACACTGCACAGGTCCCTTCCATCAGTCCTTCACTGTTGACACTCTGCCTAAAACATCTTCAGATCAGTGCCAGGCTTTGAATGCACATGTGCCTGATCGAGAACACACACACACACACACACACACACACACACACACACACACAATCTATCTATCGATCTATCTATCTATCTCCCATTTGATTTCACTTACGGCTACAACCCCCCACTAATGCCTCAGGGCCTCTGATTCTTTCCCTAGGAAGTATAGATGTGAGGATGTCACCTTGACAGAATCTAGACTCACTTAGGAGACAGATCTGGGTATAGCTGGGGGAGTTTTTAGATTGAGTTAGCCGTAGTAAGACGATTCATCCTAACTGGGCAGCACCTTTACAAGGGATGAGGTCTTGAGCAGAATAAAAAGAAGAAACCAAGCTGAACACAAACATGGGTTCAACTCCCCGTTCTACCACCCAGATGCGCCACACCACAAAAGTTTCCTCACTTAGGATATTCGGGGTTGAAGCAGAAGGTTTCTAAGTCCTTATGACCCATCAGCCAGGGTTCTCGTGGGTTGCTTCTGCCTAATGCACTCGCTTATGCACAGCCAGGGGGAAAGAAAAGAGCTGTTTGTCCAAGTCCAGGAAGACCCAGGAACCAGGAGGCTCCTACATACGCTGTGAGGGCTCAGTACATCAGAAGCACAGCTGACAGTTCCTGGCATTTACTCTACGGCAGGCCCTGTGCTTCAGATGGTTGTGTCTGGCTTTCTAATTGACGCATACTAATTGTGCATACTTACGAGGGTACGGAGATGACACCTCGATACACACATACAACAGGTGATGATCAAATCAGAGCAATCAAGCATGTCCATCACCTGGCTCGGCCCTCACTTCTGTAGGATGAGAGCATCTGAAATGCTCTCTTCTGTTCAGAAATACACAGTATAATCCTATGAGATACAGCCACCCTCCTAGAGAACACTGCAGCTTTTCCTCCTATCCAACTGCAGCTCCATACCCACTGGCCAACCTCTCCATAGCCCTACCTCCTCACACCCTTCTCAACCCCTGGTGACTACTCTACTGGCTACTTTTAGGTAGTGAACTTCTTCAGCTTCCACCTATGAAAGAAAACATGGCAGTATTTCCCTTTAGCGCTTGGCTTATTTCACTTAACGCAATGATCTCACAATGATATGTTGCTGCAAATGACAAAATTTCATTCCTTTTTATTGCTGGATAATCTTCTCTCATGTATACGCACCACGCTTTCTTTTGAGCACTTAGATGGGTACCAAACCTTGGCTATCATGAATACTGCATGGCAATACAGATGTCTCTTTGCATCCTGGTTTCTTTAAAGATGGACCCAGTAATGGGACTACCGAATCGTATGGTAGTCTCACCTGAGCTTCTTGAGCAACCCCACACTGTCTCCCACAGTAGATCAGAAAGTGCAGGAGAGGCAGGGAGTGGTGGTACACACCAATGATCCCAGAACTTAGAAAAACTGGGAAATCCAGTCTGCACAGCTAGTTCCAGGTAAGCGAGGGCTACACAGCAAGATCCTATCTCAAAAGAGAAACAAAGTGTGGGAGATTCCCTGTTCTCTATACCCTCATCTATTTTGCTATAGCCATTTTAACTGGTGTGAGATACCTCGTTTTCAGGAGATGGGTCATGAAGAGGTTGAGGGTTGAGGCAGGGTTTTGCTATGTACACCAGGCTACCCCTGAACTCACTATGTGTCTCAGGCTGGACTCCAACTTACAGGAATCCTCTCATGTCAGTCTTCCGTGGGCATACACCATCACTGATTAGCAATGCTGAGTGTTTTTCTCAAATACTTATCAGCCACATATGTGCGTCGTCTTTGGCAATCACCTGCCTATGTCTTGTTGTTACTTGTTTTTGTTGTTTTTGAGACAGGGTCTCATTACGTGGTTCTGGTTGGCCTTGAATTTACTCTGTAGACCAGGCTGGCCTGGAACCCATAGAGATCCTCCTGCCTCTGCCTCCTGAGTGCTGAGATTGAGGGAATACGTCATCACACATATTTCTTAATAAGTCTTTTTTTTTTCTATTGAGGCTGGGTGTAGGGTTTTTTCATTTTCTCTCTGATAAACCGTGCATTTTATTCCCTTGTTGAACAGCTAGCCTGCAGATACTTTCTCCTACTCTGCAGGTTCACTTCAACCTGCCGACTGTTCTCTTTTCGGTGTAGAAGTTTTTTTCATTTGACAAGATCCTGGTGATCTAGTTTTGCTCTTGTCTGTGCCTCTGAGGTCTTATCTAGAACATCATTGCCCAGCCCAAGGTCCTGAAATGAAGCATTTCCAGACTGTTTCTATCTTTCAGTCCTCACCACGGCCTAGGAACGCACAGGGTCTTTTGTAGCATGAATCTTAGAGAGTCTTACGAATAAAATTAAACCCGAGGCCAGTTATTGGGGTGAATGCTGGTAGATCAGATGCGGAACAAGCCACAGCTAACCTCACCTGACCAATTTCTCACCTGGTCTTGTTTCCTCAGACTGGAAGCCTCTGTGTCCTCATATCCGAATGACTCTCAGCTGTGCTGCTAGATGCCTGAATGCTTAACCAGCCAAATACTTAACCAGCCAAATGCTTAACCAGGCCAAATGCTTAACCAGCCAAATGCTTCTAGTTTCTAGTCTCCACGCCTTATATATCTTTCTGTTTTTTGCCATCACTCCCTGGGATTAAAGGCTGGCTTTCTGGGATTAAAGGCGTGAGTCACCATGCTTGGCTGTATCCTTGAACAGATGGATTTCTGCCTCTGGAATGCTAGGATTAAAGGCGTGTGCTACCACTGCCTATCCTCATGTTTAATATTGTGGCTGCTCTGTCTCTGACCCCAGATAAGTTTATTAGCATGCACAATATTTGGAGGAATGCAATCCACAGTCTTTGATCATCCCTATCTACAGACGAGGAAACCCAGGCTAGAAAGATCATACCTAGGGTGACACAGCATCTAGAACTCGAGCAACACTCTAATTCCAAGTCAAACAGACTCTCCATTCACCTAACAAGCTACTGCTAAGCGCTTCTGTATGCAAGCCCTGGGCAGTGCCCTGAGGAAACCCCAATATGCCCTGCTGAGATCATAAGCCAGCACAGAGACGACCAGACTGCAGGGCAAGGCACAGGATTTGAGCCCACGTCATGTGCTTCAGCTCCACAAGAGGGGCCATCCAACCTGCCTGAGGGGGTCAGTGAAGGCTTCAAGAAAACAGAAGCACCCTAATTCTAGAGTTCCATTGAACATTTATTAATACCTACTGTATACCAAGTCCAAGGTGGGACCATGAGAGAGTCAGGACTGGAAAGTGACCAATTACAGGTGCCAAAAAGGGCCTCTGATGCTGACTCGGGTACCGGAGGAAACCAGAGCAGAGTCTCCCAGGAAGCTGCTCCTCAGGAGCCCTCCTGGAATAACGGCTAACCTAGCAGGCAGGTGGTCGTGGTGGCGGTCAGACACCGAGGTTCAAGGAATGAGAACAAGTCCCGCGCGTGCGCACGCGGGGGAGGTGAGCACAGAATGAAACAGGACAGGTGTGGGAGACGGCTCAGCAGTTAAGAGCACTCTCGACTCCCACAGAGAACCCAGGTTCGGTTCCCAGCACCTGTATGATGGCTCTCAACCATATATAACGCAGTCCCAGGGGATCTGATGCCCACCGCTGACCACCATGGGCCCAGGCACG
Source organism: Peromyscus attwateri (assembly GCA_902168425.1). Taxonomy (NCBI): domain Eukaryota; kingdom Metazoa; phylum Chordata; class Mammalia; order Rodentia; family Cricetidae; genus Peromyscus; species Peromyscus attwateri. The sequence continues at coordinate 27,699 of CABHPP010148294.1, read as the reverse complement.
CATGCGGTGTACATACATGCATGTAGGCAAAAGATTCATACACATAAAATAAATAAATCTCAAAGTAAAAAGACAGGAGCCCGCCAGGCGGTGGTGGTGGTGCACGCCTTTAATCCCAGCACTCGGGAGGCAGAGGCAGGCGGATCTCTGTGAGTTCGAGGCCAGCCTGGGTTACAGAGTGAGTTCCAGGAAAGGTGCAAAGCTACACAGAGAAACCCTGTCTCGAAAAACCAAAAAAAAAAAGTCAGGAGCCCTAGGGCAGCCCAGGCAGGACAGGCTGCCAAGCTGAGAGGTTCTGCAGCCCCTGCTCTTCTCACTGTGGAGCTCTCTTGGACAGCCCCAAGCGCCACCTGACCCCAGGTATGTATGACTCACCAAGAAGTTACAATAAGCTGGGCATAGTGGCGCACGCCTCTAATTCCAGCACTCAGAGGCAGAGGCAGGCGGATCTCTGTAAGTTCGAGGCCAGCCTGGCCTACATAATGAGACCCAAAACAACCAGGACTACATAGTGAGACCCTGTTTCAAAAAAAAAAAAGAAGTTACAATAATCAGAAGGAGACTGGGACAGAGATTCAGCAGGCAGAGAGAAAGGAGCAGGCTGAGGAGGATGGGCAGGAGTTGGGGGACGTCAAAAAAGGACCAGCCAGGCTGCGTGGCCACCACCTCGCCTCTCCTCCAGTGACTAATGGCCGGCCATCCATTGTGGCTGACATTAATGCTTCCCGTCATCCGTCTCCTACTCATTAAATTACCATTTTATGGCCAAAATCTCTCTCTCTCTCATAATTGATAAAAATCTCCTTTTGATGTTCAGCATTATTGGGGAAAAATGTTTTTTATTCTTCATTATGTTTTTAATATAAATGTATTTTTTTATTGAGATCTGCTGGGAAGGCAGGATGAGAACAAGCCAGGAGAAGGGGGGTTCTCCCTCCCCTTCTGTTCCATTCCCAGAACACTCACTTGATGGCCCTCTCAGACACAACCTGGGGGGACGAGCCAGGTGCCGGGACAAACAGAGGTGGCATTCAGGCCAGGAGAAGCAGGTCAGAGGGCAGCTGAACCCATCAATGTGATCCTATGGATGACTGCCGGCCAATGAGGCAAGCTGACCTCACCAGGCCCCTGCCGGAGTCAGAGCACCGGGAACCAGGGTTCCTAAGAGCAAGGACTCCCAGGGGACACAGACCTGCACGGGAGGGGCTCAGTAAATCCATGGACATAACATAGCAGTCAGATGGGCGCATGTGTTCACACAGTCCACCTGTGCTCACCCACAGCAAGCCCACCCTCAGCAGAGTCTACAAAAAAGGAAATGGGAAAATAAGAAGCCCAAAGCCACAAAACTAATAAGCCAACGGGAGTTTGGCTCCTGCCCCTTCAGTTCAATATAAACATCAAGTAGCCTATGAAAGCAGGACCGGGGGTTGGGGGGGTGTTTACAAACACATGGCTCCCTTCAAGGGCCACATGGAGAACGGAGGTGGTTTATCTATGCACCATCCTAGGTGGGCCACTGTGCCCAGATACTAGAGCAAATGTTGCTCTAGATGGGTTTTTCCCATTTTTTTTTTCTTTTGTCCAGTGCTGAGGTTAAAGTCAGGGCCTTGCAATGCTCTTCCACTGAGTGACGCTGGAAATCTAAAACCCGGCCCTTGGGTTTTGAGACACTGTCTCTCTGTGTAGACCAAGCGGGCCTGCAACTCTCAATCCTCCTGTCTCCACCTCCACAGTACTGGGATTACAGACCTCCCCATCCAGTTGATTAGGAAAACAGGTTGCCCTCCATATGTGAGTGGGCCTCACGCAGTTAGATGATACCCCTGAAGCGAGAGGGAATTCTGCCAGCAGATGGCCTTCACATTTGAACCTGAACTACAGCGGCATCGGCTCTTAAAAGATTCTGGCAGGGCCACTCTGCCAGCTTTGGACTTGCTAGCCTCTATAATCACATGAATCCAAATTTTAAAAGCCAATGTATCTTTTTATATATTTACATACATGCACACACATAAAAATACATATGTCCATCTCAGCTCAGTTTCTCTGGCTAAGCCAGAGTACCATCACAGGAATGAAAATGTTCCCGGCCTCGGCAGAGAGCTGATAGCCTGCAGGGGACAACTGTCCTAATTCTCATCAAGGTTTCCCTGAGCCAGCTGCAGTCCTGAATGCTCCCTGCCCAGGCTATCCCTTCTCCTACCTCCCCTTCCTTCCTGCCTTTATTCTGGCTGGTCCCTGCACCCCACAGTGTTGTCTTTCTGGCCACTACCTCCAAGTTGAATAATCAACGGACGTCTTTGGGGCGAGAGTTTCTTAACTCTTCTTCTGAACTTTTGACTCAACCAGAGCAAAACAAGACAACTAAATCATCCCCCACATGCCGCTGTGCATTCATACAAAACTGGGTTTATCTGCCTGGTACACAATGGCACCCCAAGATCTCTTCTGAACCTCCACAGAAACTCCGGCCATGCATTCCACCAAGAGCACTAAGTACCTGCAGCATACAGCACTCATGAAAACATAATGCACTCATCCCTGGCAACGATGGGAAGCTACAAAATCAAGCCAATTCTATATCCCTACACCTCTGGTAGGGGAGTTCAAATGCAAAAGACCAACATAAACATGTTTTGGAGGACATAAACCACACAAGTGATTCCCCCAACAAAGGCGTTTCCAGATTAAACTCCAGCCAGTGACCTCATTCTCTTCAGCGTCTCATCAAATTTCAGAGGTGAAAATCCTACCTGGCACAACTGTATTCCATGACAATAATAAACCTCCACCCATCGTTTCTCTTTTGATTGCTCTGTTTTGTTTTCCTTCATTTCAACAAGGTCTCATTTATGTAGTCCAGCCTGGCTTCAAACTCATGACCCTCAGCCTCTGAGTGCTAGGATTATGGATGTCCATACTGTGTTTACATGCTTGGATCCTTTGTTGAAATGTGATGTGTCCTGACTCACCTGGGTTTGTGGGCAGACGCGCATGTGTGTGTGTCTGTAATCAAAGGTGGCTGACAATCCTGTTCACTTCCTGAGTTCTATTATCCCCAGACCCACTTCTAAAGGATGACCACATCTCTGCATGACCGAGAGAATCAGGCTCAGTCTCCGGATGCCTTCCGATCTCCGCCGTCTACAAGTCAGTCCCTGCAGCCTTCCTCTGCCCAGCTCCCTGCCGAGTCCCTCACTCCCTCAGGCTCACATCTGAAGAGGACACTGCAGGTGCTTCAAAACGTGGCCTCGGCGCCTAAACACTACCTTCTGGTCAACAAAGCTCAGTCACCTCCTGGCTTTTGTCTCTGCACACCTACACCTTTGCCGAGCCCATGTCATCCACCCGGGAGCCCCTCCTCACATCTGCAACATCTCTAGTCCCACCCGTCTTTGAAACACCTGGGTCGGATGCCACGGCTTGCAAAAAGTCTCTCTGCTTCAGTGGAATCCCTCTCTCTCCTGCAAAAACCTTGGACTCTCATGCGACTAGGCATTTATTACCTAGATCGGCCTATCTCCCGCCATGGGCTCTGGAATGAGGTCAAACCATAATTGGCCACATCAGGGTCTAAAAACTTCCTTTTGCACATATTCCGGCTGTTTCTACAAGCAAGGGGAGAAAAAAAAAGGAAGAAGGAAGGGAAAGGAGTTGAGCCACCAAATCACAGGCTGTTAGAACTGGCGGGAGGCCCCAGAGGATACCTCATACCTCACAGGTGACGAAGACTTAATGATGGACTCATGTTGTTCAGAGGAGGCATGCATGAGGCCAAAGACTGGCGGGGGACGGGGGTTGGAGGAGGTGGAATGCGTGCCTCATAATCAGGAAGCAAAGAGAGTCAGGAAAGGCCTAACAATTCCCTTCTCAAGGGTCCCTGTGATGGTCAATCTTAGTGGTCAGTGTGATGGTATTTAGAATTATCACAGGAATTAACTTCCGTGTGTCTGTAAAGAATTCTCTACGTTGGGTTAACTGACGTAAGAAGACCCACCGTAAAAGACCCACCTGTGTGGCAGGCTGGGGTCCCAGACTGAATAAGGAGACGGAGCTAACCAGCAGCACTCACTGGCATCTGCTTCCTGGCTGCGGGCACACTGTGCCAGCTTCTCACTCCCGCCACCATGCTTTACCTTCATGATGGACTGTGCCCTCCAACCGAGAGCCAAAAACAAAACCCTCCCTCCTCGTGTTGCTTCTTATCAGGCATTTACTGCAGCAATGAGGAAAGTAACTATTACAGTTCCCGGTGGCCTAAGGTCCTCCCGGTGGGTCCTTTCTCTACTAGAGGCAGAATGCCACGAGTTCAGGGCCTGAGCCTTTAAAACACAGACCGTTAGAGAACAAAACAGTCAGCGGCCCCGTGACTTAGACCTGCACCTGCCCACTTCATGGTGAAGAGATGTCAGTCTGGCCTCCTTAGACCATGCCCAAGAATAAAAAGAGCCTGAACCTCATGCTTCAGGGCTCCACCATACACCCCTGACTTGTGAACTCGGGTGCCATCTGCTGGCCAAGGAAGGTACTGCATTTGGACCTGTGGCCCTGGGGTAATCAGGGAACACAGCGGACTCAGTCCAGGCCAAGGTCACTTCTGAGACAGCAGAAAATGCCCCTCTCTTTAGGGACCAGCTCTTGGGCCTCCTCTTATTACTTTTTGCTGCCCTTCACTTAGCCAAGTGGCCCCCCAGAACTCTTCTAAGCTAGTCCCTATGCAAGGATGAAGCCCTTAGGTGACCTTTTCTCTACACTGATAGGACCACCTGATGTCAAGGGGCTGGGACTTATCTGGAACCAAACGTAATCATGGAGTTCAGAGTCCAGGGATCCTGTTGCCTCCACCTTCTGCACCATCCCTATAGTGGAGATACCCTCTTAGACCAGCCCTAACTCCCTGGAACAGGAAATGGCTTGAGTACACAGTTGATTCTCAGGGACTCTGTGGATGGGAAGGGATCTGAAGAAACACGTGAACTAAGCTGTCAGGACCAAACCAGCACCCTCAGCTCCTGCCTACCCCTGCTGTAGTCTGAGAAGCAGGCACACTCACATGGTCTTTGAACTTGGGATGACCTTAAAACCCAGCCAAGGACTGGAGAGCTAGAAAAATGGGTGATGCACAGACTACCCAGCTTCTTCCAACGACATCCTGGAAACTAGGGGTGGAGCCCGGCTGCCACGGGAGGGCCCTCAGCTGGAGGGGGCAGGAATTAATGCAACCTGTCAACACTGTCCTTAAAGAGCGTGTTCTTCGCCAGCAGTGTCGTGGGAGGGGCTGGGGGCGGAAGGCGTGCAGAGTGAGTGATTTCCTCCGCCCTCACACCCCCACACTCACCTACCCTGCCTCCCACACAGCCCCTTTCCCCTCCCCTCCACCCACAGATGAAAAAAGTGTGTCACCAGAGAACAAAGGCCACCTTCCCAGGGGGTGGGGGGACTGCCTGGGGACCTGTGGTACCGGAGGTTTCTGCACTCCCCAGCAATGAGGGACAGCCACTCACTCAGAGCTGCGCCCTGGACAACAGCCTCACTCTCTCAGAGGGACCACGGACAAACTGGGACAGTAGTCATACATACAGCCACTGGGCTTAGGACTACTCAGCTAGGGGAGGCTGAGAAGACTGAATACTCAGGAGACATCTTCCAACCCCAAACCTCCTGCAGACACCTCTGACTTGTCACCGCCCTCTGCCCTGGCCTGGTCCTCTTGCCCCACCACCCCTCACCCAGATTCGTCCAAAGGTTAATCTTCTCCTACCACCCCTCCCTCACATCCACCCCTGCTGAGCTGCCACACGCCAGCAAGGATGCTCAGCACTGTTATTACAGTGAGTTACTTCGGTTTTTAGCTCGGGAGGAGGGTGAATCTCACACTGTTGGAAGCCAGAGGCCCACAGTCCCAGCAAGAAGCAAAGGCAGGCTGGCTAGCACCGTGTCAACCCTGTCCCTGCTGCCCCGGGTTCCTCTATCCAAGCCTCGCTCCTCCTAGCCTCCAGCTTTCTCCCTGACACCAACCCTAAGTCAAACCTGGCTTTCATTCCTTCTACCTCCTTCTGGAGGAATCGTTCCTCGGAGCAAGGCTGTCTTGGAGGCATCTGTGCCTGACCCGGGCCTCACAGAGTCAGACCGTGAGACTCTCTGCAGGCCAGGCCATCACTGATATGCAGGAACCACTTGTCTGGGTACTGGATACTTACTACCAGCTCCACATATCAGTAAAAAAAAAAAAAAAAAAAACAGGACTGATCTTGATCCAGCCTCTGCCACATCCTCAGCCTTGCCTTGCATAACCCAAGAAAGCTCATTTGCCATTAAACAGACACTGGAAGCGACTCTGGGGCTGTCATGGTCTTCATCTCTGAAGATATTCTGGCTTGCAATAGAACGGCCTGATTTCCAACAAGCTACGCCACACTTGGAGGGTGCTAAGTTATGTGGGCCTGATACAGATGGTCCAGGGAGATCAACGATTTCCCAGGACAGCTGCAGTTTATATGGGATAACAGCACCTAGTGCTCTGCCCAGCATTTGCTGGACAGATAGACAGATGGACAACTGGCCTAGAATCACTTGGCAGATAGAGAATATAGAAAGAAAAAAAAAAAACATTTCAGGCAGAGCAGGGGTACACAGTGGGGCACAGGACAGGACAGCCAGCACAGTAATGCCCTCTGTTTGCTGTCCATTATCTTCTATAACCTTCACGCCAACCATAGTGGGCACTACGGTCTTTCTCATTCCACAGATGAGGTGACAGGAACACGTAACTTGTGCTGAGTCCAAGACTGCGGCACCAAAGCCCAAACTCTAGTCACCAGGCCCCTCCCATGCCAAGGCAGTCAATAAAGCAGGTAGGTGGTGTGTGTGTGTGTGTGTGTGTGTGTGTGTGTGTGTGTGTGTGTGTGTACCACACAGATACGGGTACCGCAGAGGCCATAAGATCCCAGGAGCTGAAGTTAGAGATGGCTGCGGGTTCCCAGTGTGAGTGCTGGGTACCGAACGAGTCCTCTAGAAGAAGGGCAAGCACTCTGAAGCACTGAGTCATCTCTCCAACTACCAGGATTTTAACTTAAGGACAGCTGGCAGAGAGGCATCAACAGTTACAAACCAACCTCAGGACAGGCAGCAGGTGAAGACCGGACTTTTAAGATCATGCTTGGAAAACTCTAGACAACAGCACTAGGTGAGGGGAATTAGGGTTTAGCAGAGGTCTTGGAGGGGTGCTCAAGTTACAGCACACAGTGTCTTAAGGCTGGGCCTGACCTGCTGCTCAGCAACCTGCAATGGGCACTCCAATCCCTCCGTGTCCAGAACACACCAGTGAAGGTCCAAGCAACCACACCCAGTTTAGAAAAAAATAAAAATAAAATTTAAAACAATGCCCTGCAGGTCACCATCTTGAGGGTAAAGATGAGACAAAGGGGACCTTCTTTCCTTTCTCTGTCACTCCAGGGTACAGAATGGACACGAGAAGGTGAGACTTGAGGAGGTGAGTTCTAGTGCCTCTTTCAGGAAGCTTTTTTTTTTTTTTTTTTTTTTCTGTTTTTTAAACAGGGTCTCACTACACAGCCCTGGCTGTCCTGGAACTCACTATGTAGACCAGGCCGGTCTTGAACTCACAGAGATCCACCTGCCTGTGCTTCCCAAGAGCTAGGATTAAAGGCGTGCAGCACCATGCACATGCCCAGCAGGAAGCCTTCTGATAGTCAGAGGCTATGGTAATAGAATGGAGGGGCACCTTGGGCAGCTGGCAGCTAAGAGAGTAAGCGTCCCATCCCTGGAGATCAAGCAGACTGGATAAGAGTCTACCAGAAACATTCCAGAGAAGCCAATGCAGTGAACTGGACGGTTTGCTGATGGCATCCTAGCACAGTGTGCTAGCCTTCATCCCTCAGCTGCAAAATGGAGTCGGTAATAGTTCTCACCTCACACTTGCTATGAGGACTGTGACGGTGTAACACACAACAGTCATCAGCATGCAGTAAACCCCCAGGAGCTGACAGACAGTATTAGGTCAAGGCATCTGAACCATCTCAGGTCACCAGCCAACACTGCTGAATACGGACATCTCCTGTTTCAGCTATTATCTTTTACTGATGGTCACTGAGGCTCCTTCCAGCTCGGGGTTCAGCACTGAATGCTGCTGAGACATTTGGTTCCACATCAGCGATGGATCCTCAGTCCCTGGGGCCAGGCAGCGGGACTCTGAAGGAGCCTTTTGTAGAGGCCTACTTCCGTCTGGTCCCTCCCCGCTCCCGAACAACAAGGTACCTACCTCCTTGCCCAGGTCTTCTCGGATGACCTGCTGGACTTCTTGCATGCTGCTCTGTGGGGCCTGACTGTGCAACACCTTCAGCGTGCTGGTGTACTCCTCCGGCAGCAAGTAGTCCAGGGCCCCCAGGTGCTGGCCCACCTTGATGAAGGTGCCCCGGTTGGCACAGCAGAGCTCACAGAGACGTCTGGCAGAGCGGAGATGCACCTGCAGGAGACAGGCAAGCCAGAGAAGTGAGTGCAGCCTGTTCCCTGGACAGCATCCCCTTCTTCTGCCTGTCTGCTCCAACACCTTTGTTTACTCCCCGGTGCCCAGGGCAGGTACACACACACTCACACACGCACACACACATGCACATGCACACTCACATACGCGTGCATGCACACACACTTCTCTTTTCATCTTTTCCTTTCCTAGTCCCCGGAGCAGTCAATTCTAATCTCACACTGAGGCCAGCCTCTGCACACAGCCTGATGCTTCCGGTCTCCTCCCCTTCTATCAAAGCTTAACTGGTTGGAGCCTCACTCCCCACAAATGAGTATTCGCAGCTATTAACCGAGACAAACATACGGACTCGTTGAAAGGTATACTGAGCTAATAGTTTTTCCACCTACTCCTCAACCATCTAAGACTTCAAGTTGTTTGCAGCTCTACCACTGACAGGGTGATAACAGGAATAATAGTAAACAATAATAACGACTCATATATATCATATTTTTTAATCCTCAAACTAGTTCAGGGAGGCAGAGTTGATACCTTTAAAAATAAGAAAATCAGTTGTCTTATTTAGAAAATAGAAATGAATATTCAAGGAAAGGCTACAAAACACTCCAAATCCAGGGCTTTATTCCCACACATGGAGCAGACAGCTGGGCAGGTTGTCAATGATGAGGCCCTTCATTTACACTCTGATGTGACTCTGTCCTACTAGAGCTGAGAAGTGTCCCCACATGCACCCAAGCTGGTCACCTGAGTCACCAGCCCAGTCCAGCTCAGGGTCTTGAGGTTAGGTGGGCCCTACTTTATTAGGCTTCAGATCCTGGAGTTACAAACAGTGGTGAGCTGCCATGTGGGTACTGGGAATTGAACCTGGGTCCTCTGGAAGAGCAGTCAGTGCTCTTAACCACTGAGCTACCTCTCCAGTCCTGGAGCTACAGCTTCTAAGGAAAGCTGGGCCTTGCATATAATGTAGGAGACAAGGAGTCCCCGTGAGCTATGGGGACCTGTTATCTGCTTCTAACCAGAGTAGCAAAGGAGTTTGAACAACAAAAATAAAACTTACAGTCTCAGGTGCTGAGAAGAACAACGACGGAATTAGCGTTAAGCCATGTGGAGAGTTAGCACGGATGGAAGAAATGCCTTCCTGTACAATCAGTTGCCAGGTGAGCCACAAGCACACTAGTCCTTTAGATAGCCCTTCTCAACCTGTGGGTCACAATCCCTTTGGGGATCAAATGACCCTTTCATAGGGGTTGCCTTAAGACCATCAGAAAACACAGACATTTACATTACGGTTCATAACAGTAGTAAAATTACAGTTATGAAGTAGCAACAATAGTAATTTTATGGTTGGGGTCACCACAACATGAGGAACTGTATTAAAGGGTCGCAATGTTAGGAAGAAGAGAATGCTGGGGGCTGGAGAGATGGCTCAGTAGTTAAGAACACTTGCTGCTCTTGCAGAGGACTTGGTTTGGTTCCCAGCGCCCACATGGCAGCTCATAAACCATCTGTAACTCAAGTTCCAAGAGATCCAGTGCCTTCTCTGACCTCCATGGGTACCTGGCATGCATACGGTGCACATCCACACAGGCAGGCAAACACTCAGACACATAAAATAAAAATTTTTTAAATTTTCAAAAAGAAAAAGAACCCTGCAGCCCTGAACACCCCCATCCCAGCTCCAGGCCGTCTTCAGGCTCACGGGGACCCATCCATTTCTAATCCTGGTGTAGGGCTCTGATGCCCATCACAACCCATTCTAGGGGGAACCTGTGGTCCTACAACTCCACCCCCTCAGTGGAGTCCTCCAGCCTTGATGCAGACGGGCTCCAAGTGGTACCAGTGCCGGTCTGTTTCCTCTAGCAGTTAACAGTAAGAAACTCATCCTAACATGGAGAGTGACCCCAGAGGAGGCGGAGTTGGGAGGCAGGGAGATTCTCTTGAGAAGTGGGAAGACAGGGAACTAGGGATACAGTCCATGTGGTAGAATGCCTGGGTAGCATCCAAAGGACTTGGTTCAGAACCACAAAGAACCGAAACCAGGACAAAGCTGGCCAGTGCCGGACAGTGGAAGGACAGACGGAACTAGGTTAAGTAGTGGTCATAGCTGGTCAAGGGCAAGCGGCAGTTCTGAGATGAGATGAGATGATGTGGTCAGAACCAAGTTTAAAACTATTGTAGGCAAACAACTCGGAGTGTGTGAGTGCCTGTGAAGGGCAGCGGCCAACATTGGGTTTCCTCCTCCTCACGCCCCGCTTCAGTTTTGGGGACAGGGCTGGCTGGCTAGAGAGCTCCAGGGAGCCACCTGTCTCCCGACACCCCCAAGGCTGTGGTTGCACATGCTTCAGTTTTGGGGACAGGGCTGGCTGGCTAGAGAGCTCCAGGGAGCCACCTGTCTCCCGACACCCCCAAGGCTGTGGTTGCACATGCACGCCACCACACCCAATTTTTAAGTGGGTGACAGGAATGCAACCTCAGGTCCCCATGCTTACACAGTGGGCACTTTACCAATTAGGCCATTTCCCTGCCTCTAAGGGTAAAAAATAAACAAATAAATAAAATAATCTTAGTAAATCAAACCCCTGTAAGTGGGACCATCTACACTGCCTCTCAGCTATGGATCTACCTCTTCTTTGATCCCAAAGATAGGTATCAGGTTTGGGCAGCAGGGGGATGATGAGCAACCAGCCGAGGCAGGCACTGTTCCTAGATCAGCAGTGGTCCATACCCTCTACTACCTGTAGGCCCCCATCTGTGACCCAACCAAGGCACTCCACAATGTGTTGAGCACCCAGCATGCTGTTCCTACAGACAAGCTTGCTGTCATACCCACTCACAAGTTCTTCGGCCAGCCAGCAGGCCGCCCCCGAGGTGGGAAGAACTCAGCTAAGTCATCAGACTCAGCCTTCTTCTCTGCCCCATCGTCTCCAGGAGGAGCTGCTGTGTGTATTCACTGTTCCCGCCATTAGAATCTCATTGGATCTCTTTTAGGAATTAGTCATCTCTCACTACTTAATAATTCTTTACATTCAATTTCCCCTGTTCAAATTACTTACGTAATTAGAAGCTGGGTGATACACAGTGCTAAGTCCTGAAATTAAATTTGCAATGATTAAGATGAAAATTGAGGGGTTTTTCAGATCAAGAAAACTATTGAAGCCACAGTTTGTGTGTTTGTGTGTGTGTGTGTGTGTGTGTGTGTGTGTGTGTGTGTGCATCCTGAAGGTTGCAGCATGTTTTGCTGTGTGTGCTTGTATGTTGTGGGGCACCCTGGGTGCATGTGTGCATGTGTGTATTGCTGGCAGACCTGCCCACTGTGTTCTTTTTGTTTTTTTCTTTGTTTGTTTGTTTTTTGTTTTTTCGAGACAAGGTTTCTCTGTGTAGTTTGGGGGCCTGTCCTGGATCTTGCTCCGTAGACCAGGCTGGCCTCAAACTCACAGAGATCAGCCTGGCTCTGCCTCCTGAGTGCTGGGATTAAAGGTGTGCGCCACCATGCCCGGCATCCACTGTGTTCTTTAAGCTAGATTCACATCTACATGTCCCTGTTGCTGCGGGTCCTTAGAAAGCATTGGCCTCATTCTGTCCAGCCTCTCCGAAAGGAAACAGGGTTCATTGTTCCTCATCACCTGTGGCTTGAAACAGGAACAAATGGATATCTCTTGACACAAAGGGATGGTCACCTTCAAACACTGTCTAAGCAACATGGGGATCCTTGGTTCACCCAAGCCCAGAGAGGCCAGCCAACCCTGGCTTAACTATTACCTGGCACATCCGCTCTTGGGTACAGAGGCTATGTGTGTCTATAATATAGTCTGTGTACCTCAGAGTAAACCATCCAGCCACCAAAAATGTAGACTGGTAACACAGATAGGTCATACACTCACAAGACCAGGATCCATGAAACTGAGTCAGTACCTACTGCATATGGCACCCTCATTTCCACTAAAGAAGGCTTGAGGTCACCTTCATTCAGTTTCTTTCTCTCTCTCTCTCTCTCTCTCTCTCTCTCTCTCTCTCTCTCTTTCTCTCTACACACACACACACACACACACACACACACACACACACACACACATACTCACAGACAAGGTGCATTGCCACTGACAGAACTCTTAAAATATTCTTCAATGGTGAAAAACGCAAATGCTGCCTAACAGTAACACTCAGTCCTCCAGGGTCCCTGTTCTGCTCCAGCTCCCCCAGGTCCACTGTCCTTTTGGATCAGAAGCTAGGCTCATTCTAACGTTCAGGATTACAAGCACACATCACCAAACTCACCTTTTTACATGGGTTCTGTAAATTCAAAGCCTCACACTTGCAAGGCAAGAACTTTACCAACTGAGCCATCCCCTAGCTCCAAAACACAGATCTTTGATATGTTCATAAAGATTAAATAACTTCAGAGTTCAGTGACACTCTCAAAGTCTCACAGCCAGTAAATGAATGGTAAAAATCACGATGTGGCCTTCATCCGTCAGACACCCAGCCCTGTATCCTCTGCCCCCATGCAAGGAAATGAGCATCAATGGGGGTTTTGTATGTACTAGGCTTGCAGTGGGGATGTACACCATGGTCTTCACATTAAAAAAAAAAAAAAAAAAAACTACAATATCAACTGAGCAGTGGGCATACATCCATAAAGCCAAAACTGTCAACAGCAGGCAAGAAAGGTAGCTGCCCAGTCAGTCATTCCATGTGACAGGCACTGAACGGTCACCAGGTTAGGAAATGAGGTGGCCCTGACCGATGGATCCAGTGTATACATTTTAGATGGCTACAAAAGATGTATTCACTCCTAACCAAACAAAGGAGGTCATGTGACTTGCTAGTCAATGTTACTGACACTGGAGTCAGGAAGACTTGAGCCCAAATCCTATTTTGCTACTTACCTATCATCAAACCTGGACAGAACCTTGGTCTCCTCCCGAGCAGAAAGAGGACAATAATTACGCTCATCACAGTGGTTAAATAAAGCAATGCATAACATCAAGCCCAGCACCAGGCCCAGCATATAGTAGTCAGTGCACAAAAACTAGCAGAAAGAGGCAGAGGGGAAACAAATCAATCTCCCCAGGGAGTGAAACGTCCAAAATTTAATAAAACAGAGTTCCCCGAAGAGTGGCTGAGAAACAGTTTTTTAAAATGTTAAACATCCTTAGCCATCTGGGAAGTGACAATTAAAACTACTTTGAGATTTCATTGCACTCCAGTCAGGATGGCTAAGATCCAAAATACAGCCGGGTGGTGGTGGCGCACGCCTCTGATCCCAGCACTCGGGAGGCAGAGGCAGGCAGATCTCTGTGAGTTCATAACCAGTCTTGCATGAGGATTCTTGGGCTGTGTGTTGTGGCTCACACCTTTGATCTCAGCACTCAGGAGGCAGAGGCAGGTGGATCTCTGTGTGAGGCCAGCCTGGTCTACAGAGTGAGTTCCAGGACAGCCAGGGCTACAAAGAAAAACCCTGTCTCCAAAAAAAAAAAAAAAAAATCCAAAGCACAAATGCTTGCACAAATGTGGGGAAAGCAGAAACCCGCATTTGCTGCTGATGGGGTGTAAATGCAGCCACTATGGGAATTAGTGTGGATGTTGCTCAAAAAGGTGAAAACAATTCAGACATGATCCAGCTCTGTATCTCTTGGGCATATACACAAAGAACTCTACGTCCTACCACAGAGATACTTGCTCCACGGTCATTGCTGCTCTGTTCACAATATCCAGTAGATGGAAACAGCCTAGATGCCCATCAACAGATGAATGAGTAATGAAAACGTGGGATATTTTCAGAGAACTATTACTCAGCTACTAAGAAAGATGAAATCATAACGTCCATAGGTAAATGAGAGGAACTGGAAATAGTCGTCCTGATTGAGGTAACCCAGGCCCAGAAAGGCAGAGGTCACATGTCCTCTCTCATTTGTAGATATTAGCTTTGAATCTTTAGATATATGTGTTTCATTTGGAATACCCACAGAGGCCAGGAAAATATTAACAGACCATGAGAGGAGCTTTCAAGAGATAGGAAATAGACTACACTGATACAAAGGAATGAATTATGGCAGGGAAGGTGAGGGCGGGTAGAAGAGGAAACTGGGTGGGATCAATAACTCTAGAGACTTCTCAAAAGAGGTCATATGGAAACCTACTACTGTAGAATCTTCCTAAAATATAGCTACACACATACATAAAAAGAGTCAAAATGGAATCACCCTATAAGGGCAACAGGACCCCTACTATACCAGAGACTAACAAATAAAAAGGCCAGGGCTAGGAATGGGTTACTTCTCTTGAAGTTGTTGGCTAGAGAGGTCTCATAGACCCCCTAAACAGTACAGACTATTACCAGTGCTATTGTTTACCCTCCAGAACATGACAGCGAGACCCTCTGGCTGAAGACACCACATACTTGAGTCACAGAACATCGAGAAATCAAGTTAGAACTAACCTGGAAGTTTCGTCTCTACTGGCTAGCTTTCATTGTGCTGGAAGGTGCTAGACACGCTACCAGAGGAGAAAAGTAAAAATCGATCTTACCCAGGTGTGAATTCTGTCAGCTGTAACAGTCTATCTGGCAAGACATGCCCACTGGAGCTCAAATGTCACGTGCTCCATGACAACCACTTCGCTGTCAGTCAGAAGCCAACCACTGTGTGACTGGACTCAGGGCCCGCTACACAAGATGAAACCCATACTTGGCACCATTATCAGGCCTCACACCATGGTAAGACAGCTCACAGACCTGAGGAGAGAACCTGCTACTCTTATTCCACTAAATGTAAATAGCATTAACCCAACTCCTAATAACCTATCATTACACTCATAGAGTAAGGCATCTCTCAACCCTCATCAGAGAAGCTTCTGTTTGCAATAGATGATGACTGACACAGAGACCCCCAACTGGTCAATGTGTAGAGAATAAGAGACGGCAGAACGCCAGCCCTAAGTGGAACAAACGTACCACACCTGGTCCTCCAAAGGCTCAGGGATCTTTGTGGAAGAAGGACCTAAAAGAGTCTAAGAGCCAGAGGTAGTGGATGACCGCAAAGAAACAGTGTCTTCTGGACACAGCCAGGCAAGCACACACAGGAAATCATAGTGGTTGTGACATCATACACAAGTCCTGTGCAAGCCCAAGCCAAACCAAATCCCAGCACGAGAGAGTAAATGGACACACAGATCCACCCCTAGCAGAGCTCTTGGCAATTCTTTGCTTTGGGAGAGGAAGGGTCAGCAGAAAATGCCCTTTGATGGATTTTTTTTTTTTTAAAAAAAGAGTTAAATGAGAGGGAAGAAGGGGTAGATCTGGAGGAGTTGGGGGAGGGATGATGAATGGGATCAAAGTATTATGAAATGCTCAAAGAACTAATTAAATGATGGATAAAAATATTTTTAATTACAAAAGCAAACAAACAAACAAAAAGCCATGCATAGTGGCACACACCTTTAATCCCAGTACTCAGGAGGCATAGGCAAGCAGATCTCTGTGAGTTTGAGGCCAGTCTGGTCTACAGAGTGAGTCCCAGGACAGCCAGAGCTTCACAGAGACCCTGCCTCAAAAAAACAAAACAAAAACCTTTAGCCCATCACACACACACATATTCAGTCTAATAAACCTGGTCCCTACAATCTAATAGGAAAAAAAGCTAATTTCACAGACTGTCATCTAAACTGTGAAGCATCACCCTACAAGAAATTCAAATAGGCCAGGCGGTAGTGGCACATGCCTTTAATCCCAGCACTTGGGAGGCAGAGCCAGGAAGATCTCTGTGAGTTCAAGGCCAACCTGGTCTACAGAGCGAGATCCAGGACAGGCACCAAAACAACACAGAGAAACCCTGTCTTTAAAAAAAAATGCAAATAGCACCTGTGGCACATACCTTACAATCCCAGGACTTGGAGGCTGAGGCAGGAGGTTCATGAGCTTGATCCCTATCTAGGCTAACTAGAGAGTTCTAGGCCCTCTCACAAAAGTAAGGAACGGAGCTAGGGAGGAGGGAGGGAGTTAGGGGGGAGGGAGAAGAAAGAAACACACATAGTAGTAGTATTCTAAATATGTAGTCTTCAGGGTCCCCTCAGATTCTCCCAATTCCTGCCTCTTCCTTTTGACATCTGGTACCCATTTGCTCACTGCACCCCAGCTGTGCCATTACCCAGCACCTGGCTTCACTGATCAGCTGGGTGCAGCGCCTCCTCACCAAGATCCCCAACACCTGCCTGCCATCCCCACTGAACTATCACAGAACAGCTGGCGTGGTCTCCCTGCCCAGGCTCCTTCTTCCTTTTCACTCGCAGCTCAATAACGTACCTTATGATTACCTCATTACTACCTTGCTGTAATGAGTTTTAATCTGCCTCATATTAATTAAAAGCATTGTTATTAGACAGTTTGGTTTGGGGGGGACGGCAATGAATGACTAAGAAGATAAACTCAGTGCCGATTAATTACTGATTTGAGCCAATGGAGCAAAGGCCCAAGATCATTCTCTCTCCCTGTCTGAACCCCTGGGAGCAGGGGCCCTACCTCCCCAAACTTGGCAGAAAGGTACCAACATCGGACTGAATCCACAGGGGCCCCATCAGAACTGATTAAGGTTTGGGGACGTCATGAGACAGGGGTACGGATACACAAGTGACCCACAAAAGATGGGAAGGAGTGGGGGGACAGTGAAAGGCAAAGAAAGCCATAGATTCCAAACAGAGCCAGTTGGGTCTTGAATGTGATTTAGGTATACTGTGCGCATGCTTGGCAATGTCATAACGAACTCATTGCCCTGTTACGTTAACATTGGCCAAAGATGAAGATGAACACAGAGATAACCACGACAACGAATAGCAGCATCCCCATGGGCAAGTTACAGAACTTCTCTCAACTCGGTTTTCACATCCATAAACAGTATCTACCTCCTGGGTTTGCTGGGAAGTGAAGTCATAGATGCGTTGCTCTTGGCCAAAGCAGTTATTTCTGTACCTGTTGTAAGGGAACCTGAGAGGTGTTTTAACCAAGTATGGTGAGATGCAGAAACACAGACCCAATTATCATGAAGGAAGTTTTAGAATTTTTAGTCACAAATCCCTAGAAGTCATGGCATGCCACCTAGGCCTACATCGAAAACTACCAGGGAAGGTAGAAAGCACGGGCAAAAGTCTTTGTTGTGGGTTCTATTGGAAAGATGGGTGGGGCAGGGCAGTTTCGGACCGGCTGGCTTGAGTCATTACTGCAGGCTCTGGAGCACAGAGGCTATACCTAGGTGTCTGGGACCTGGTCCTGGACATTTCGAGCTAAGGAAATGAGGCCTTGCGCGTCCAAGCTGAATGGAAGGGGTTGGGGAATGAGGACTCTGCATCAGGTGGCTTGCATGTCAGAGTCACAGTGCCAGGAGAGACACTACCTCTCTCAGGATCGGTCACTGAGAGGAAAAGCCCTTCTAAGGCCTACAAGGACCCAGGACTTCAAAGTATCCAAAGATAATAGGAAATTAAACAATAGCTAATATGATTCTCTAGCTTTACTCCCTCAGCAATCTCGTCTAGATCCATACACTGCGGGCACAAAAATCAGCATGGCCTACCTTGAGCTCCCCTGCCTTGAGCTGGACAGATCCAAGGGCCTCTCTGACATCACTGAGAGACCCCGGCCTCAGCAGAATTGCAGGCATTGAAGGAAGCCCCTCCACTCCTGACCTCCTGACTGCCTCTGACCTTCTGCCCTAGCTAACACCGTGCCCCATAAGGAAGGGCCAATCAGAATCCGTGAACACTTCACCCCATAGGGAAGGGCCTATCAGGAGCCAGGAACACCTCACCCCACAGGGAGGGCCAATCAGAAGCAGACAGACAACTCCAGGTGCTAATGTTGCAATTCCCTAGACCCAAAAGAGCCAATCAGCTCAGTCCAGGTACTCCTACCCAGGACTTGAGCCAATCCCAGGTCTGTAACTGGGCAGTCTTGTAATTCCCCCAAGCCCCCAACCCCTTGTCTAGACACTATAAAAACCCTCTCCCCATGCTGCAGGTGGTCTCTCCTGCTCTGCTGCTGCCTCAGTTGGACCAACCAGGTTAACTCGTATTAAAGACTTTGTTTTTGCATTGGATTCAGTCTCTTGGTGACCCTTTGGGGGTCCAGATTTTGGGCACAACAATCACACTAGTGTCCAATCAGTGCCTCAAACATATCATGTCCTTCCCACCACACCCATGACCATAAAGCATGATCCCGCACCCCAGGCTTCCCCACCTTAGAAACTGGCAACTCTAAACTTGGGAGTCTCCTAGGCCATAGACCTTGATGTCCCAAAAAAGCCGCTTCTCTTCCCTTCACATTCGAAACATAAAACGGTGGTTTTCAAAACCCTGTGCATTGTGCAATGAAGGTAGAAAGAAGGAAGATGAACCCAGTGGTGGCCCCCGTTAACCGCAGAGTCTCTGTGAAAAGGACCCTTGAGTTAAGGAGACAGAGTTCAGTCTAGAAAGAGTTCGCAGGAGAGGAGAGAGAAGTAATGAACACTAATAAAGGAAAATTGGCAATCTGCACAGAGCCAGTTCCCTGGTATTCAGCTTGAGGCTGATCAGCACACAGGGAAAAACTGCCTGAGTCCAGAGAAAGAACAACCCCAGAGATTAGAGTTAAGTACCAGGACTCACATGTGGCCTATTCTTACCATCCAAACTGGAAAGTATCATAATTCATGGGACACTGTTCATACTCAAGAAGTTCCAGCCTCAGTAGCCAGAGATAGCCTAAATACTGTCTCATTCCCAACTAACAAATATTAAAGCAAGATCTGAAAAGAAAACTAACTATCCCCCAGAAACTCAACAATGCCCCAGATCAAGTTCCAAGAACGTTCATTACAAAAACATATGACACCCACGAAGATAAAATACAATATCTAACATCTAATGGAAAATTAACAGATATACAGAGGATCAAGAAAGCATGGCATATTATGTGTCAGGAGAAGAGGGGCAAATACCAAACAAGATCAACTCAGACCTGAAACCGATGCTATAGTTAGCAGTGAATAACATTAAAGCCAAGCCTGGCGATGCAGGCCTGTATTTCCAGCACTCAGAGGCTGAGGCAAAAGGATCCCAAGTTCAAAACCTGTCTAGACTATAAAGCGCGTCTAAGCCAAGGTAGGATGGTTGTGAGTTGGACAGCCTGAGTGCATAATGCCACCATACTTCTAAAGAAGAAACAGAAGTTCAAACAGATACTCTCTGGACCAAGGAGTGCGTGGTCCCAGGTCCTTCTCTAAGTTGCCCTGGCCATGGTGTTTTATCACAGCAACGGAAAGTAACT
The DNA here is from genome assembly GCA_902168425.1 of Peromyscus attwateri. Classification (NCBI taxonomy): domain Eukaryota; kingdom Metazoa; phylum Chordata; class Mammalia; order Rodentia; family Cricetidae; genus Peromyscus; species Peromyscus attwateri. The sequence continues at coordinate 7,900 of CABHPP010148294.1, read as the reverse complement.
AAAACACAGGAACTCACCACATAACTCCAGCAGGCATGGAACATGCCGTGTAGACCAGGCTGGCCTCAAACACACAGAGATCTGCCTGCCTCCTTCTCCCAGGTCCTGGGATTAAAGGCTTGTGCTACTGCCTCTATCTGGCTTCCTCTGAACATGGGTTCTGGGGACTGAACTCAGGACCTCATGCTTGTACGGCATGTGCCAGCTCCCCAGCCCGGCACCTGTATTTTAATTGGGAACAGAGTTTCAGACTGAAGGAATTAGTCTAGCAATGGAATTAAAGCTGCTGACAATGATTGAGAGAAGTAGGAAGCGAAGAAAGTTGTCCCAGCATCCCTGGAATGCCAACAGATGAGTTGTCATGACAGCAAGCACTCAGCAAATGAGATGCAAATTTAAGAGAATAACGATGTTATTACTGGCGACTTGCGGCTCCTCCTGCCAAAAAGCAAGCCTGCCTCCACAGATGCCCACAGGAGTTGGGGACCTGCACTCTTCAATCTGGAAAGTGTCCATTTGGGAACCTCGTGGCCAGGAAAGCTACAAAGAACCCTTCCCTCCACCTGCCCCTTAATCACACACAGTGAGAAGAGATGCATAATTAATTTGTTCTCACAGTTGCTCTGTGGCCGGAAGAGTGAGGGCATTCCTGGACTAGTGATTACAGACAAGAATAACAAATGCTAAGGCCACGAGCAGAATAACACACCAGCCAGCCTGCCTCTTGTCTCTCTGTGCTTGTTCAGGATGTCGGCCTGGGTGTGGGATGACAGTCTCTTTTCGTGTCTATACGGCCTTGCGTTCTCATGGCCGATGGCAGGAAACAAAACCAAACCTGCTGTGGAATTATCCTCTGTACACTGCCAATATGTATTATTCTCAGTGGTTAATAAAGAATTGACTGGCCGGTAGCCAGGCAGGAAGTATAGGCTGGACAGCCAAACTGGGAATGCTGGGAGGAAGAAGGGCGGGGTCAGCAGAGTCGCCAGGAGACAGAGAGGGAGCAAGACATGCTGGAGGACAGGTAAAGCCATGAGCCACGTGGCAATACACAGATTCATAGAAATGGGTTAAGTTGTAAGAACTAGTTAGTAATAAGCCTGAGCTATCAGCCAATCATTTTTAATTAATATAAGCCTCTGTGTGGTTATTTGGGAGCGGCTGGCAGGATAGAAACTTCCGCCTACACAAACCTCAAAAGACATAGGCAAGAAGGCCTCATGCTTGGAAAGGGCATGGGGCTGGGCAGCAGGTTCGGGGGCACATGAAGGGCATTAGGTAGGGAAGCTAGGGAAAACTGACCACAGGTAGCAATTACAGGGTCTGAAATAAACTGAGAGGCATGCTTTCGCAGAAGAACTTTCTGAAGGGGAAGACACTCCCCAAGAGTGGACAGTACCCTCCACTAGCAGCCCAGGTATAAAATGATCTGAGGAAACGGCAGAGCTGCTTTTGCCTGCCTGCCTTTGCTTCTGGTGGGTACGTCCATCTACTCTGCTGCTGTTACCACCACCGCGGCTGCCATCCTTCCCTAACATTAGAACCCAGTTTCTTTGGCCTTCCTAGGAGGACTGAAGATCAGTGGGTCCTGGGAATCTTCCAGGCCTTTGGTGCCAGACTGGGACTGCAGAGGAGGCATCCGTCCTGCTGCACTGAGGAGCTATGGGGCTTTCAGCCTTTCCAGTGAACCAACAGCCCCTGCTGGACCACCCAACCCGTCCACATCAGCCAATCTAATTATTCCACTTCGTACACATTCATGCTCTATGGTCTGGTCCTCTAGAGCAGTGGTTCTCCACCTGTGGGTCGCAACCCCTTTGACAAACCTCTATCTCCAAAAATATTTACATTACGATTCATAACAGTAGCAAACTTACAGTTATGAAGTAGCGATGAAAATATTTTTATCATTGGGGGTCACCACAGCATGAGGAACTATAGTTTGCAGTATCAGGAAAGTTAAGAACCACTGCTCTTAAAGAATACTAACACAGGCGACATTAACACTTGTTAATCTCACTATGTACACTAATGACACTGTGATTCCTTAGCAAAGTGTCCTGGTTTAGAGACGTAGATTGAAATTACTATTTAAAGTTCTCCAGCAGTAAACAAACAAAAGAATTATGGCAACATATTTTAGGTGGAGGCGCCAGGTACAACATTCATTTTATTACTCTGTGCTTTGTAATGACACTTGGAATTTTTCATAGGGAAATTTGTTTTCTTAACAGATCCAACAGCAGTTCACAGCCTGGCAGAAGAAAATAAGGTTGCTAATAACCCCATGATCTTCCTAGTGAGATTCGTGGCCTTGCTCAGGTGCACCCAGGTAATCACCACAGCTCTCAGAAGTGAAAGACAAAGACAGAAGAGAACCAGGGAGACAGCGGCCGAGGACTGGACCAGATGCTGCTGGCTTTGAGGATGGGGAGAGGGACCATGAAAAACAGTCAGGTGTGGTGGCACAGCTTTAATCACAGCAGAAGTGGGGGCAGAACGATCTCTATGAGTTCAAGGCCAGCTTGGGCTACATGATGAGTTCTAGGCCAGCCAAGGCTACATAGTGAGACCCTGTCTCAAAAAACAAAGGAAGGAAGGAAGAAGAAAAAAAAAAAACAAGGTAGAAATCAGAAAAATCAAAAATCAAAGAGATGGATCCTCCTCCAGAGCCACCATAGGGAACACCACCTTCATTTTGTCCCACAGAGAATCATTCCGGGCTTCTGACCTCCAGTGCCCCAAGTCTGTATTGTTTGAAGCCACCATTCAATAGCAATTTGTTACAGTAACCACAGGAAACTAACACGGTGGCTGTCTTGAAATGCTTTATTTCTGAATTGATGTTTCTAAGTGAAATCTGACAGTGCAGTGGAGTCCACACTGGGGGATTTAGCTCACATGTACTCTCCATCCTTAGGATGGGTTCTTAGAGGCTATTCCCCATGCTCTGGCACATTGGCTCTCCCCAACCCCAACCTCCCTATCTCTACCCTGCAATCCCCGAAGCTCTGCCCAGGTGGCTTGCATTCTGTCACTGCCCTGCAGCCCTGCAGGGAACCTGGTACAGGCCCGAGGAGAATCAGAGTCACATGAGAGCCATATGGCACCTATCTCCAATCATGGCTAGAATGACCAGAGCAATGCCAAAAGGTCACATGACAGGGATCTTCCACCACTTTCAGGTGCAGAGCCTGACCATGTACTAGCATGGAGGCTGCAACCTCATGAGAGTACCCATTATCAGTGCGGCAAGGTAACTAGACACAAGGAAGGAAACAGGCTTACCTAGCCCCAGCCAAAGCCACTTTTGCCCCAAGCCCCAGGACCTGCAAAGCCAGCTCTAACAGCCTCCCCCACTTCCCTTGCTGGCTGTTTTACAGCTCTCCAGACACAGCGAGGTCAGAGAGCTCTCCTTAACCCCGCCCTCAGTTGCTCTTTATCCCATGACTCCATTTTTGTCTCCTTTGGGACACTCAACAAGAGCTCAAAATATCTTGTTCCTTCCCTCGACAACTCATCTAATACACACTGAGCCTACCGTGCCGAGTGTCCCAACACGGCAGCAAGCAAGGGAGACCAAGTCCCTGTCCTCTTGGAGCAGGTGCTCTCGGGAGTTCCCCAGCTGTTGCTCACCTCTTGTCCCCTCGAGAACGGACCACTGTATACCCAGCATCCCACAGAGAGGCTGGCATGCCATAGATGCTCGCTAAGCAGTAGCTGTTCCATTGGTTCTGTGAATATTCATGCTTGGATACTCTGCCCAATGATGAAGCACAGCATGGAGATGCCCTGCCTCCCCCCCCCCCCCCCCCCCCCCCGCATCATCTAGATGGTCAGGATGGACATCGGTCCCCTAAGGAAAGGCCTAGCCATAGGTTGAGATGGGGGAAGAGGCAATACCCCAGTTCCCAAACTACTTTGCCTTAAATTAGCCTCAAACATGGGCCGTTCTTGTCAGTCAACAGTTTATTTGTATATTTAAGCAAAATTATTCTGCTAATTGGACATATGCCTCATGGTTCTACGAGGCAGAATCTATTAAAAAGTCTTGCTGTAACAGGCAAGAGCTTGGAGAGGAGTTTTTATTTGGGGACAGGAAGAGCGCTGAGTAGATTTTAATTTGGGAGAAAATAGCTGCTTGGGGCCACAACAGCGAGAGGCAGGAACGAAGAGCAGCCTGTTCAAAGGCTGCTGCTCTTAACGAGCAGCCAAACCACCTCTGCGGCCGCAGCGCCTTCCGCCACACTTCATTAGGAAGACCATGCCATTCCCACAGTCCTATTTTAGAGGTGCGGCCACTAAGGCAAGAGTACCACATCCATCCTACCTGCCCAGGTATGACGCTGTCCTCATAGCCCCTGAGGCTTGACCTCCTGAACACATTAAGGTGTGAGAACTCATAAATCCAGGATGAATGGACTGAAAGGCTTCAGAAGAAATGCCCAAGAGCTGAAGGCCTGGAGGGTAGGAGGTCAGCAAAATGCCAAAACTTCACAGTCCATACTCTCCGATACAACAAGCCAGCCCATGCCTGTGTGGCTGCAGGCTTGAGGAGTCCTGGGTGCTCCCAATAAGGAAGTAGTTGGCACAGGTTTAGGAAGGGCTACGCCATGCAGCTCATGTGAGCTCCTGGGGTGTGCTGAACAGCACAGCCTACCTCTCCAACACACACACACACACACACACACACACACACACACACACAAAGATGCAGACACATCCTAGCCCCTGGAATCTAAAATTGTAACCTTATTTAGAAAGAGAACTTTTGCCAACATCACTGAGACTTTTCAGATGTGATCAGTCTAGAAGACCTGGGAGACGAGAGGGACATGTCTAAGCCCATGGCAACCCTCCCCACAGGAAAGAGATGGGGAGATGGAGGCAGAAATTAGAGAGATACAGTCACAGGGCTGCTTGGAGCTTCCGAGGAGGCTAAAGATTCTTCTGTAGGGCCCCCAGAACCAGTACAACCCTGTTTGATTTTGGACTTTGATTTTGGACTTCTGGACTCTGGAACTAAAGGAGGGTATGTTTTGTTGTGTTAAGCTACTCATTTTAAGTAGTTTGTATGACAATCACAGGGAGGTAATTGATTAGCTGTGGACCCCTAGACAAGTCACTTGACTAACCTGTGCCAGAGTTTCTTCCTGACTGGGCGAGAAGGAATCAGCTGGAGGAGGGACACAGGACAGATCCGTGGGAGGGGGAAAAACAAGAACAAAGTATAACGCCATATGTATGAGGATGACGTTGTATTTTGTATTTTGTATTCTAACCTAGGAAATTTATTTTTTAAGTTTCTTTACAATGAGAACAATGGTATCTACACTGCAGGATTGTCTGGGAGTTAGGACAAATAACAGAATCCTAGCATCATACCTGTCTCATAATTGCTGTTCAGGTACATGTGAACGCCTGCTCTTAGCATCAGAGAACCTGTCTTCATTAGACCGGGATGCATCTAAAATGGGCAGCAGCAGATAGAAGCTGGGTTTCTGCAGTCCCCGCCCTGCTGAGGGCCTTGAATTAGGTACAGAATCTATGCTTTTCTCTCTGGGGAGCAAGACGATCACCCATCCCTGCCATCCTATGGAGCCAGAAGACCCTCGGGACAAGCGGAAAGCAGCCCCAAGGGTCCAGGCAGTGAGAAGGCGAGGGACTATAGACACGCACATGCAGGCACTCAGCTAATGCAGGAGCCCCGACAGTCAGATGCAGCGTTCTTACCACCAGAAGTACGGGGAGACCTGTTTCACGTTACTACAACCACAGCCTTGCATGCGAAGTAATTGCTGCTTCAGAGCAGCAGAAGTAAAAACCCAATTCACTGGGCTTCTGGGAGCCTGAAGCAGTCGCAGAGATTAAAAAAGAGGAGCTAGGAGAAGAACAGAAAGAGTGTGGCCAGACTCAGCAGGGGAGAGAAGCTGGTGGGCAGGTGCCAGCCAGAGTCTGGCCCAGCATCCCCTCCAGATGGCTTAGGCTTACTTCTCAATGCCAGTGACAGTGTGAAATGGAGTGCCATAGGGCAGCTGTAGGTAGTGCAGGGCATGCTATTAGCATATACATTGAAGAGGAGAGAGGGCCAGCAAGACGGCTCGGCAGGTAAAGGCACTGACTGCCAGGACTGACAAGTTCAATCCCCAGGACCCATGTGCCGAAAGGAGAGAACTGACTCCTGCAAGACACACACACACACACACACACACACACACACACACACACACACAAAAGCAGGCTCACATGCACACACGCACACACAAGTGCACACATGAACGCACACATCAATAAGTAAATATAATTACTTAAAGCGATGGCTCACTGGTTAAGAGCACTGTTGCTCTTGAAGAGGACCCAGGTTCAACTCTCAGCACCTACATGGTGGGTCACAACCACCCATAACTCCAGTCCCAGGGGGTCCTATGCCTACTTCTAACCTCAGTAGGCACCAAGCACACGCATGACCACACATACATACATGCAGGTGAAATATGCACACATAAAATAAAATGAATAAGTCTAATTTTTATTTAAAGAAAAGGAGTTTAAAACTGCAATTTTATCAATATCAGTTCTTAAATGTTCCACATGTTTTAAAAAACAAAGTCTGTACGTAGAAATGACAAAACAGGGTGCCATTAATGGTCACAGTCCATAGGCCACTAAAGAGCCTAGACCAAGTAATTAGGTACTGGCATGTCCTTGGGCCTACGGAGAGGCCACCACAGGTGAGCCCAGTCTCCAGGGAAAAGCTGCAGTCCCACCATGCTTCCCCCCAAGGGAAGGCAGTGTCCCCTGAGTCTCCCAGACTGCAGCAAGGCAGTTGGTCCTGTTGACCAATCCCCAGATCACAAAGGCTTCAGGCTCAGGGCCCCTGTAGAGAACCGCACTGATTTATAGTGCTCAGGAAGACTTGGGGACACAGAGGCCAGACAGGAGGTGCCAGCTCAATCACGGACTGTCTCCCTCACCCCAGGAAACCAATCCTCAGGTGACCCCACCCCAGCACATTACATGTGGAATTTATCACAGACGCTGAGAGAGCCAGTCACAGAGATAGCGAGGATTCAATTTTCCTTCTCTATGCAGAATGTTCGCAGGCAAATGCTCATGATAACCACGGAAAGAAGAAAAAAAGGAGGTCTCTGGGGCACAGAGCGCGAAAATCCACAGAAAAGGATCCACACCAGGTGGACAGGCACTGCATATGCAGAGGAACTGTGGAACAATCCACACAGCCCCCTTGCTGCAGATGAGGCTTTCTCCAGCAGGCACCCACCCACCCTAGTCTACTGGGAACCAGTTGCTGACATGGGTCAAACATTCCAGCCCGCAGAGCGGAGCTGCAAAGAAGACAGAGCTGTCTTGCATGCCTGCTTTGCCTCCCCTAGCACACAGCAGGAGTGACGGGAGGGCAGAGATTGAGTCTCCTTCCCTGCATATCTTCTGAGCCTCATGCAGCACCTGGCATAAAATGGGTTAGTTCAAGTCAGCTAGAGGGACAGTTGAATAGAAACATGGTTTGGGCTGGGTGTGGTGGTGCACGCCTTTTTGGTTTTTTGTTTTGGTTTTTGGGGGGTTTTTTGTTTTTTGTTGTTTTGTTTTGTTTTGTTTTTTGGTTTTTCGAGACAGGGTTTCTCTGTGTTATTTTGGTACCTCTCCTGGATCTCGCTTTGTAGACCAGGCTGGCCTCGAACTCACAAAGATCTGCCTGCCTCTGCCTCCCAAGTGCTGGGATTAAAGGCGTGCACCACCACCGCCCGGCTGTGGTGCACACCTATAATCCTAGCACTTGGGAGGCAGAAGCAGACAGATCTCTGTGGGTTCGAGGCCAGCCTGGTCTACAAAAGGAGTTCCAGGACAGTCAGAGCTACACAGAGAAACCTTGTCTCAAAAA
>CABHPP010148293.1:26671-40152 GCA_902168425.1 Peromyscus attwateri | reverse complement strand
TGCACATACGAACACCTGATTTTTGACAAAGAAGCCAAAACTATACAATGGAAAAAAGAAAGCCTCTTCAACAAATGGTGCTGGCATAACTGGATGTCAATATGTAAAAGATTACAAATAGATCCATATCTGTCACCACGCACAAAACTCAAATCCAAGTGGATCAAAGACCTCAACATAAATCCAGTTACACTAAACTTAATAGAAGAGAAAGTGGGAAGTACTCTTGAACGCATTGGCACAGGAGACCACTTCCTAAATAAAACACCAACAGCACAAACACTGAGCACAACAATTAATAAATGGGACCTCACGAAATTGAGAAGCTTTTGCAAGGCGAAAGACACAGTCAATAAGACAAAAAGACAGCCAACAGAATGGGAAAAGATCTTCACCAACCCCACATCTGACAGAGGACTGATCTCCACAGTATATAAAGAACTCAAGAAACTAGACAACAAAATACTAAACAATCCAATTAAAAAATGGGCTAAAGAGCTAAACAGAGAATTCACAAAACAAGAATTACAAATGGCTGAAAGACATCTAAAGAAATGCTCAACATCCTTAATCATCAGAGAAATGCAAATCAAAACGACTCTGAGATACCACCTTACACCTGTCAGAATGGCTACAATCAAAAACACCAATGACAGGCAATGTTGGAGAGGATGTGGAGCAAAGGGAACACTCCTCCACTGTTGGTGGGAATGCGAGCTTGTACAACCACGGTGGAAATCAGTATGGCAGTTTCTCAGAAAACTAGGAATTGAACTACCTCAAGACCCAGCAATACCACTCTTGGGCATATACCCAAAGGATGCTGATTCATACCACAAAGATACATGCTCAGCTATGTTCATAGCAGCACTATTTGTAATAGCCAGAACCTGGAAACAACCTAGATGCCCGTCAACTGAAGAATGGATTAAAAAAATGTGGTACATATACACAATGGAGTACTACTCAGCAGAAAAAAATAATGAAAGCATGAAATTTGCAGGCAAATGGATGGAACTAGAAAATATCATCCTGAGTGAGGTAACCCAATCCCAGAAAGACAATCATGGTATGTACTCACTCATAAGTGGATTCTAGATATAAAATAAAGAACAATCAGACTACTTAAAAAAAAATGGATGGACTAATGGGTAAACTGTGGGACTCACTGTCACACCGCAGCTTCCAGAATGTGTTTCTTCGCATTTTTTTGTTTGTTTGTTTGGTTGGTTTTTGGTTTTTCTTTTAAATTTTGTTTTGTTTTGGGGGGAGGGGGGATGGTCACATTGGGACAGGGAGATAAGTGGGATTGGAATGTATAATGTGAAATCCACAAAGAATCAATAAAAGTAAAAAAAAAAAGAATATTTATATTCAAAATACAAAGTGAAGTCTCAAAACTCAACAATAAGAAAACAACTCAATTGAAAATAGGGCAATCTCTTTCATAGTGCCGTAAGGTACTAACTACACAGGTCACTGGGAGAGAAAAGACATTAGTAATCTTACCCAGCACTGTACTCTGCTTGCTACAGTACTGACCTGCCAGGCAAGATTTACATGTTCTCTTTCTTATTCTGTGTAGTCAAGGAGTTAGATATAAGGGAACTTGGAAAGACTGAATCTAGATCTTGCCACCTGTGTCCTGAAGGTCAAAATGTGGTTAAACATCCTTTAAGTTACAAATAAGTTCTTCCTGCCACCAGAAACTTAGGTGTCAGAGGACTTTCCCAATTGTCACACATGTGCCCTCATGAGGGTCTGCATCTTCAAATGACCCTAGATTTGATATTTGCATTGGGATTTCCAGTCCTCTCCTCCAATGGACTCTTCTACAAATATAAGAAGAAATACTTTAAAAGGGAGAAATGGTCCACCCTGAGTTGGGAGGGAGCAAAGTATCACTTTATCACATGAATATGCCACCAACCTCATAAATATTCATATAACTCCTTTAAAATCCATAATGCAGAGTCCATTGGAGCAGTTCCCTACCTGGGACCAGCCCACTCCAAGCCCTCTTTGGATGCTGAATAAACTTCTTAAACAGTCTCTGTGAGCTGGCTCAGCCTGATGACATGAGTTCGATTTCCAGCACCTAAATAAAGGTGGAAGGAATGAACCAATTCCTAAACTTGCTCTCTAGCTTCCACATGTGTGTTGTAGCATGTGTGCGCATACATATGCCCATTGAACACACACACATAGCCACACATCACTCATAAACAAAAAATAGCAACAACATAAATGAAGCTATGTGTATGTCTGGACTGAATTATTTGCTTCAAGAAGACAAGAACCAAGAGATTGTCACATTTCCAACATTGACATGCTAACATTCTGCTAGATCATATTGTAAAAGGGAGACCGTTTTTTCACAATAAGCAATTGTGTATGTTGGGATTTAAGGGAAACTTTTTGGATATACTTAAATATTGAATAATGTGAATTTTCTTTAGAATGTGCATCCTGTACCCTAAGAACAGAATTGTGGCTTCAACCATAATACATGAGGAAAAGGTCTTACATGGTAGCCTGTTACAGTTAGCATGCTTGTGACCTGAGGCCCATCCAATAACCCAGGGAGCTTGCAATGTGAGCTAGCTTATTTGTTATGAAAGAGGGAAGCATAGTAATGTAGGAGCAATATGAGCATATATGCATGCCCAGGCCAGTTTATCTCCCCAGGAAGAAGAGCCTGGAAAGTGTTTTCTCCATATCATTTTGCTGAATTTCTGAAAAATCTATGACCCACTTGTCTGGTTTCCACAGTAGGTCACGATCTCCTTTCTGCAGCTTGTACTGCAACTGCTTTTCTCTTGCCCTGGCATTCCAATCCATTCTGCACTGCACGTCCACAGATTTTCTATGCCTTGTGTCTGCTAAGGAAGCCTCTAAGGCCCTTAAGATCAAGAAAGTCAATCATCTTTATAGGAAGGAAGAGGTGCTGGTCTGATCACTGCTAGTAAGGAATTTGGATGAGCATCCTGTTGTCCCCCTTGTGTGTGCCTCAGCCTTGCCTCCCTGGGCTCCCTGTCAGACAACAAGCCCTTGCCTGGTTCTTCCAGAAACTCTGCTCTCCCTCTTTTCTAATCCTGGACACATCACCTGCAGCTTCCACCACAGCCTGGCCTCTCTTCTTCCTGTTGTCCATTCCTTTTCCCATCCCCCCCCCCCCCCTGTCCCCTTCTCCTTCCTGTCATATTTAATTACATTTTCACCTATCTCCTCTTGACACTTTCATGGACTTCAGGTAGGAATATAGATGGACATCACATGTTCATTCTTTTTTGGGTATCGGAAAATATGAGGAAGTTGGGTTTTTTATATACATAAATATGTGTGCATAAAAATATTGTGTGTATGTTTATTGATTTGTCTTTTGTTTTATTTGGGGATAGAATCTCACACTGTAGCTAAGGCTAGCCTTGAACTCATGGCAATCCTTCTGCCTCCACCTTAGAAGGTGCTACTTCTAAAAAGAACATTGCAACTTGGGTTAATGATGCGGTGAATAGGTCCCCTCTCTGTCTCTTCTGCCCACCCTTGGTCTTGGCCAAACACAGCTTCTCCTCCAAACTCTCACTCACTGAAGGGTCAGTCACTGCCTGCTGGCTGCTAAGTCAGGCCCCTGTGACAATCCAGGATTGCTCTCCACTTCTGGAGTTTAGGCTTACTGTTGGAAGCAGGAAGGCTAAGGTGTGTCCCAGGAAAAGGGTTTGTCTCTGCATCATGAAGTTCTGCTGCAGACAGTACCTTTGCTCTTCTACTCCCAGATCTCTGACACTTTCCCTGGGTGTTGCTTGTACACAGATCTCAAACACTATTTTCAAACCTTTCATTTGAGAACCAAGGATTTCAGCTAATTTTTCTTAATTTTACAATAAGAATGTATGTCAGTTTTAAAACAGTCTTGCTTCTGCATTGACTTTCTCTCTGGCCCCAAGCACTTATTTTGTTTTGAGACATCCCATGTATTCCAGGCTAGCCTCAAACTCCTGATCCTCCTATCCCAACTTCATAAATGCTGCGATTACAGGCCTGTGCCACAATGTCCAGTTTATGTGAAGCTAAGGCTCAAAACCAGGACTTTCTGCATGATAGGCAAATACTCTGCCAACTGAACTATATATATCCCCAGCCGTGTCTACATAGCTCTTTTAAGGATGTGGTGCCTCCTGAGACCCATGCAGAGCTCTAGCACACAAAATTACTCCTTCAGTTGTATGATGCATAAAAAAAATGGCATCTGAATATTAGTTTTTTGGATTCCCTTGATGTCATAACCATTTTCCTATGAAATGAACAAACTTAGGACTAAGAATCAGAGTTATGTGTATGCATGTGTGTGCATGTGTGTTATGTGTGCGCATAACAGAGTCCAGAATCTACTTTGTCACTCATCATGCCTAGACCTAGGCTGGTAACTCTCTCTCTCTCTCTCTCTCTCTCTCTCTCTCTCTCTCTGGAGTACAGCCCAGTGTTCTTGGAGTTAGCCATTTTCATTCTCAGTGAGGCATCTCCTAATTTCTAGGCCTCTATTATACCAGGATCCACATAGTGCAGAACGAAACAGACTGACCTTTGACCTCCACATGTGCTTCCTGACGTGACACACACACATACAAAATAAATAAGTGGAGTAAAACCTATTTTTAAAGATCATGCAAATGTATATTGAACAAATAAGGTAAGGAAACTGAATGTGTGAATTCACTAGGGTAAGTGTTCAAGGATCATCAACATGATTCCTGATTGGGAAAGAACACAAGAGTAATTGACACACAGGGTGTTTTCGTAATGCACCCTGTGAACACCAGGAAGGAAATGCAGGCAAGAATAAGTCCTCAGCCTTGCCCTTGAGAGCTTCACAGTCTAAGAAAAGATAGCCGGTCTATAATACACAACCACGGTGGATTTACTTCAAGAGAAAAATTATTTTCTGTTACAAGCAGTGCAGGCACTAGCCATCCAGCCTTGTCTTAATTGAAACCCTCGGCAGAATACCCATCACAGGCATGGAGACGAGAGGAAGTGCTTCACTTTGGAGAGCGTATGCCTGGATTGTGAATTTCACTTCCTCTAAGCCCAGCTCAGTGCGTGGTAGTGGATTGATTCTCACATCAAAAAGAACCCAGAGCTATACATACTTAACCTTTGCAACCAGCTACTGCAAGGCAAGAAATAAGCAAGCCTTAGGAGGGGAAATGAGTTGCCTGAGACTCCCCAGCTCTTTTAATCTTGTAAAAGATGGGGAATAAATCAATAAATAACAATAACATCAAGATGGGCAATTATAGTTTCAAACCACTAAAGAGCCCTGGAAAGCAGTGGATGGTTCTAGTAGCTCTCTGTCTTTAAAAGTAACAGAAGCCTGAATCTCCACTTCTGAAACCAGGGCATGAGTCTGGCATGCATTTGCGTGTGCTTATACTGGCTGGAAGCACAACAACAAAAATGAAAACAAAATGAATAATTAGTTCATGTCAATGGCTTTTTCCCCCTCTCAACCTTTTTTCTCCAAATTCTAAAGTACATTTTTGAAGCTATGGCCTACACAAAGTAGTTCTACATTTATGAATTGCAAGGGTTATTTGAACCTTAGCCTGTAAGTGGCTCATTTCCAGTGAAAATAATGTGACTTATTCCAAGAAATAATGTTCTTTTCTTTTCTTTTTAAATTATCATATAATTTTGACCTAAGCACAAAGTATTCTTCTGGTGATTTTTACTAAAGTAAGCCTATGATGACTTGTTTGTTCTCTTTGTGGCTAAGCATGTCTATCTATACATAAAGTATTTCCCCCTGAATTTGGAATTGTTGAGTCCAAGAATGACTTTAGACACCCATTCCTCCTGCCTCCTCTCAAGAGTTGGAATTCCAGGTGCACACCACCACACTTGCCTTATATGCCGCTAATAATGGAACCCAGGGCCTTGGGCATACTAGAAAAGCACTCTACCAACTGAGCCCTGGGAAAGGTTTCTTCAAAGAGGCACATACATGGTGGCAGCAACTTAACTCTAATAGACAAGTAAGCCAGGGACAGAGGATCCTGGCTCACTCCATTGCATTCTATGAATCTGAGGTTTGTGCTAGAACCAATCACGTGGCTGAGACCCTCATCCCTCACCTTTTATGTAATAACTGAACTCAGACACCAAGATCCAGAGATAATAGGAATATCCTATCCCATAAGGAGAAAGCAGAAAGCACTTACTCATCTCTCAGAGCGTCACCAAACCTTGCAAACTACCACAGAAGTCCTTCACATTCAGCTCCTTGCACTTACCCTGCCCCTCTCACCTCTATATAACTACTGTCTTGATATTTCACTATGGTATTGTCTGTAGTCACATAAAAATAAATCAGTGAATCAATGGCTAAGAAGGGGAAATAATTAATGAAAAAATAATGATTTAGTGGAATACTACACAGCAGTTTCAAAGAGACTGGATGTTTCTGGCCATTCTTCATTCATAAATACACAAATACTGTCATAGCTTCTTGGGATATGAGAATGAACAGCGCAGACCACATCTATGTCCTTCAAGATCCAGGCGGTGGTGGCACATGCCTTTAATCCCAGCACTCAGGAGGCAGAGGCAGGCGGATCTCTGTGAGTTCGAGGCCAGCCTGGGCTACAGAGTGAGTTCCAGGAAAGGCACAAAGCTATATAGAGAAACAAACCTTGGCTCGAAAAACAAAAAACAAAAAACAAACAAACAAACAAACAAACAAAAAATCCAATAGTCTGGTGGGAAAGACCGACAGCAAACAAAAGAGCTGAATTAGCAAGTAGAGTTGATTATAACTGGCAAGAAGTAAAATCAAACCAAAGTGGGAGGTGCAGGGTGCTGAACCAGGAAGGCCTTTCAGCGCTATAAGCCAGTGATGAGAATGAAGCTGGGATGGAGAAAGAATTTCAATAACAAAGAAGAACAAGGGGAAGAAATCCTTGGGTGGGAGCAAGGAAGGTCCAGAGGAAGAGTGCCTGGGAGAGAGGTTCAGGGAGGGGAAAAGTGGATCAAGGAAGGAAGCTGTGACAAGGAACTCAGGAAACCATGGAGAAGATTCAGGCAAGAAAATCCTCACCATCATTATGTTTTAAATTGGCAGAGTAGGAGGAGCAATCAGACCCCTTTCTGTGAGTTTGGAGGAAGAATTCTGCAAAGAAGGAGATGACTTAAAGAAAAAAAAAAGCAAAAACTAAAAACAAAAACACCCCCCTCTGAATGCAAAGCATCTCTAAGGAGTGAGTCTAGTGATACAAAAATAGCAAAATTAGTACTTTCAAACCACACAGTGTAGACATGACAGTGTACGACATGAGTGTGTGTGTGAATGCCTATTTAAAAAGGCCCGGGAGGGATGTGGAGGCACCATGCCAAACCCATGAGGAATAACTCAGAGAACAGAGTGGGCCCGGCCGTGGGTGGGGGCAAGCCTCTTCTGTTTATTTTTATTTTTGGCAACGATAATGCGTTCGTTTGTTGATTGCCTGTCTTAAATATGAAGAGCAAGAATTATATAGCTGAATCAAGCCCTAGGGGGGGTTGTTGAAATTAAAAATTATAAAGGTATGTTTTAACCGCTACCTTAGAAAAGATAAATATTTTAGAGGATGGGTGATTCTAGGAGCATGAACTGAATCTGATTGATCTGAGTTTAAATTTTTACTTTTGAGTCATTTTTCTGCAACATTAATTTAGAAAATGGAATCGATATATTTCCAGAGAGGATGAGTAGGACACAGAAGTGTGAGAACAGGCAAGTTTTGATTACAGGAGTCACAGACATCATCGTCTGAGACTTCTGGGTGGAAATTGCAGAGAAGTTACTTTTCAAAGTATTTATGTTGGATGGAGAAGAATCCTGATGTGACTGCTCTTCACTGTCTGAAGGCTTGACAGAGACAATCAGTTACTCTCCCTAAATCTATCTCCTTGTGTTCACATAGGACTAAACATTTCTACCTGATGACATGGTGGGAATTAGCAGATAATGGCTTGGATGGGAACAGGGACATCATTTCATTGCAGTATCATACAAGCCCACCCCCCACTGACACACTTCTTCCAACAAGGACACGTCCTCATGGGGCCATTTTCATTTAAACCACCATGCCTTGTATTACTTACTTTTGTGTTCCTGTGATAAAATACCCTGACAATGTGTCATGTTGGTGGAGAAAGAGTTTATTTTTTCTTACAGTTCCAGAGGGGATGCAATCCATCATGGTGGAGACGGCACGGCGTCAAGAGCAATTGGATGACCCGTTACATCTCATCCACACACAAGAAAGACCAGGCTACAAATGATCAAAACCCCAGTACCGCATGTCCTCTGGCAATGTTCTACCTTTAAAGGCTCTACAGCATCCTAAACTGCACTACCAGATAGGAACTAAGTGTTCAAACACGTGAGGCTGTGGAGACATGCCTCCTTCAAGTCACAATGTTCTCTAGAAAGTGGCAAGGAAAGAACTCAAATTGAAAAGCTCAGACAGGAACTAGTCACACAATAAGCATGTTGCTAGCATGACTCTGAGATGACACAAATAGGTGGCTAATGAATGAGAGGTTGTCCAGAGTTCTATTATCCTCCACACCTACTGCTGGCAAAATTCCATAAAAACTGTAAATGTAGCTGGGCGGTGGTGGCACATGCCTTTAATCCCAGCACTTGGGAGGCAGAGGCAGGTGAATCTCTGTGAGTTCGAGGCCAGCCTGGGCTACAGAGTGAGTTTCAGGAAAGGCACAATGCTACACAGAGAAACCCTGTCTCAAAAAAACAAAACAAAACAAACAAACAAACAAAAAAACCTATAAATGTATCTTTTAAAGGTGAGTCCTATGTGATGTCTTAGGCATTCCTGGAGAGAGATGGCTCATACTATGTCATTTCCACAAAGCTGTCCTCTTCCTTTGAGCTCAGCAGGACCAATGGAGTATCTGTTCTAGTATCCTGGAAAAAGAAACTTAATTTTCCCATGTTGCACAAGACATCCTTATTTTCATTTTTAAAAAGGGCATATTTTCTCATATGCAGATACTAGCTAAAAACAACTAGCGTACCTATATGAACTATGATGCAGGACCTCAAAGGAAGCTATTGATGATGCCTTTGGAGTCAAGCAACAATTGAATATGTTAGGATATGATACAGATATGATGCATGTCAGTGAGTTCACTGCATAGCTATCCTTGTCTTCTCTCCATTCCCATCTCCCTTGCTGTTACTTCTTTATCTCCATCCCCACAAGCTATCTGTGAACATAACATCACTCATTACTCTGAACATCAAGTTCAAAATCTGTCTTGTTTTTATGTCTTCTAATTGCATCTAGTTTTTTAAAATGAGGGCATATACTATGCATATATGCACATACATTCATCTGTAATGTGGATAACACTGGGATTATAGACAGGTTAAGTGTCCGGTTTTTTAAATGTGGGATCTAGAAATGCAAGCTCAAGTCTTCACACATGTGTGACAGGCATCTTTAATTCACTGAGTCATCACCACCCAGTATTTAATCTTCTTAAAGCCCACTCCCATCTGAATGACAGACTTGGCTATTGAATCTTAGAGACTATGGAATCTCTATTTTCTTCTCACAGATAAAGAGAATTCATGTAGGCAGCAGAAAAACAAAAGAATCTCAGTCCTAGTCCCTCATGACATCAACTCTCTGTCCCTTCGGCACCCCTGACTGGCTCACAACAGTGACAAGAGATATCATTTCACACTATACCTCTGCCATCACACTGTCTAGAACACAGGGCTCTGGGAACTTCCTAGCTGCTGTCTCTCCCTTCTATATAGTTCTCTAAAATTCACATTCATGTCCATCCACTTCAACATCATCTACCCCAAACTACCCCTGTCCTGTCTTGCCTTTACCCTAAGTCAACACAGTCCCCTTCTATCAGACTTTAAAGACATGACAGTGGCTTCTTATAGAAGGTAGGAGAAGGATGTTAGTATCCTCAACTCTTTTATTATTTTATTTTCTAATAACCAATAAAACATGGTTGTGGCATAGTGCCTTTTCCTTGCCTTTGGCTATAAAATCCTTGAGGCTACAAAAAAATTGATATACCTCAGGTTCCTCATCTCCTGTTCCTGGATCTATTGACTTCTCAATAAATTAATATTAAATAAAACATGGCAAAAACTTTGCTATGCAGCCCAAACCCAGTATCTTTTCTCTGTTCCTGAGAATAGCTTTTGTGCAAAGGCATCTAAGTGCAGTGATGAGGGCGTAGCATCCCAACCATGACTGTTGAGTGCATCTCAATAATCAAATTCTGAGCAACAATTTAAAGCACATATAGCTTTCTCTCAAACCTTCCCTAGAGACAGCTGGTGCTTCTTGGGGTTCACAAGCTTCATTACCAGTTCATTTTTGTATATTGGCAGGATGAAATGAAGGGAACTGAAACATGGGGCTCAACAGGTGAATTCTGGAATGTATCAGGGTCTTTACATAGCTTGTTTAACAGTCATTTTGGTGTTCATTTGTTCTTGGCCTGGCCAGGCTTTTTGCTTTAAATGAAATCAAGCAACTTTTGCATGAAATTAAGTTGGCATTTAACGACAAAAGTTCTACAATCAGTGTAATAAATAGACTTCAACAAGTCTATTATGAATTTCATGCCTCATTTTCTCTCTTTAGATAATGGGGCTTATAACTGCTATCCTGGTGTAGAAGGAGCTCTGTGTTCTTAACAGCACATGGAACACAGTAGAACTCTAATCCAAATGGAGATTTGGCTGGCATGAGCTGGAGTTTGCTTAAACTAAGCCTGGGCTCTTTTCTCTTCTCACCTACTTCAGTCTTGGAAATCTTGCCATTGTGGTAGAATCACTTGGAACAAATGCCCTCACCCACCCACCCAAAACCCAACATAGGAAATCTTTCAGTCTTGAACTCCTCAAGCCTATCTTTCACCCCTTCCAAGAAATCTTTCCCCAGTTCATCATGTGTAATGTTGTTTATCATTGGGAGTATAGCAGTGATTAATTGCTGACTTTGGAAAAAAAAAAACACTGGGCATCCCAGGTGCTTCTTAATCCTGCAGAGAGTGAGAATTCCTTGGTGACATTCTTATACTTGGTAGTGTGGACAGTAGAAAAGGAACATGGCCTGGATATAGAAAAGCAGTGGTGGGGAGGGTTACCACCCAGCTCTAGAAAATATTTCTATGCATGCTTAGTAAGTAGGGGATGCTTAAATAAATTTCATTTGAATAAGCATCACTCTGTCTTTAAGCAAATGCATAGAATTCAATGTCTCATGCTCCACTCTTCAAAGGACATTTCACAAGTTATCTAATCTGATGCTCACTGACAGAGCCCATCAGATGCCTGGCAGGATGAGATGTTCAGAAGAATTTCACAAGGTGAGTAAACTTGGATCTCAGAGTTTCAAAGAAGATGCTATTTTCAGCTTTCTCCTTGTTCTATTGGGAACTGATATTGTAGGGTTTAAGTGCTTACATAATGTGCCTGAAGGCTGTAGGCAGAAAGATTGGCATGACCGCCACACCTACACCCACCATGGGATAAGAGGCCTGTGGGATATCTGAGCTAGACCTAAATTTAAAATATTTCCTTTTGCTTTTTTAAGACAGCATCTCACATAGTCCACGCTAAGCTCAAACTCAATATAGAGTCAAGGCAAGTCTTGAACTCCTGGTCCTCCTGTTCCTCCTTCCCAATTGTTAGGATTATACAGGTGTGATCTTCCACAGCTACCTTCTAAAATAGAACACCTTGACTCAGGTATATTTCTTGGTGACTTGGTTGTGGTTGCTTCCACATAGATTTCTTAACTTTTTTTAGTTCAAATCAACTCAAATAGTAAATCTATGAAAGCAAAACAAGACAACAAATTGGGTAGGTCAATTTGTTGATATGACCAATAGTCATTGGTATTTTGGGGTATGTCAATTGATTGGCATGACCAATCTTCATTGGCACTTCCCTCTTTCTGTAACACCATTAACTTCAATGAGTGATGTATGGGATTCATATCAGAGTCATACAAAGCAGAGTTATGGTCCCCAATAGGAAAATCTGCTTAAGAAAGGAAATTCTGGGGCTGGAAAGATGGCTCAGTACTTAATAACACTTCTTCTAAAGGACCAGAGTTCAGTTCTCAGCACCCATATCATACAGCTCACAACCACCTATAACTCTGACTCAAGGGAACCTGATGTCATTCCTTCTTCTGGTATCCATAGTCACCTGCACACACACACACACACACACACACACACACACACACACACACACACACAGGATAGATAGATAGATAGATAGATAGATAGATAGATAGATAGATAGATAAATCTTTCAAAGAAAGAAAATCCTAATACCTTTGGATCTAGACATACTAGGTATACATAGAAGAAACTTTCATCTTTGAGTCTTAGATAAATGTCTACTATTTTATTGAAAGGCTCAAGAAAATACAGAATTTTCTGCTGATATAGAAGTTATTTAGGGACCAGTGCAATTCTATTTTTTATCCACAATGGTCATCCCGGGGTTCCAAATGTTTAGTGCCAAAGCAAACAGAGATGCACATGACAGCAATCCCTTATTTCATGTTTACTTGAAGAATCAGTTTGACTTTCATGTCTGTTCTGCTTTAATGACAGACTTGTTAAAAGACAGAAGCAGAATACTAATATATTTCCTCTGCTTCATTCATTGTGTATTGTCCATGAGTATCTGAACTCCCCTCATATCCACTAAGGGGGAATGGTATCAAAATATGGGTGGGGAGTCCAAGGTAACTGAATGACTTAAGGATTAATTTTTTAAACAATTCTTTGTGAAACCCAAAGAACAGCAAATGTAGTGGACAAAGGTGTTCCTCTATAGTTCCTTGAGATTTTCCTATCTAGTTTTCCTTTAATTGTTTTTCTGTGTATGCGTTTGAATGTCCATGTATATATGTACATGAAGGAGGAGGCCAGTGGTCAGTGTTGATTGTCATCCTTAATTGTTCTCCTTATTTTTTTTTTGAGACATGATCTCTTCCTTAAACTGGACCTTACTGATCTAGCTAGAATGACTGGCCAGCAAGCCCCAGGGAATCCACTTGTCTCTACCTCTACGGTGTAGGATTACAGGTGCATGCTGCCATGCCCAGATTTCTCTTTGGGTTCCGGAAATCTAAAGTCAAATCCTGATACTTATTCAGCAAACACTGAATTTAACAATCAAACCATCTTCCCAGCCCCATATAGTCTTTAATTTTTAGATGTGTTGGCTAGAGTCATTGCCTTCTGAGGAGTATCAGTTAGCTATGCCTTGTAAGCCTTTTCTTGGCTAAGACTAAAGTTTAAACACATAGTATAGTTGGTTGGTTTTTACTCTTTAATTCTTTCGACTCTTTGGGGGCCTGTCATGGCGCTACTAAGTAAATACACATAGAATCTTATTCTTACTTATGAATGCCTGG